>PVJO010024155.1:0-24840 GCA_004026905.1 Hystrix cristata
GGGAAACCACCATGTGCACGTGGCCTGGAACTGCAGCTCTTGCATATCCCAGCTAGCCATGAGCATCCACCTTCCTTAGCATCCAGGAACCGAGGCCAGCAGAGGAGTGACCAGGGGCCTTGATGGGCTCCCTGCAGGGCAGTGGGAAGGTGTGCAATGTGAACTGCAGAACAGCTTCCAGCAGCTGCTGGACCTGCAACCCACGGCCAAGCTGTGGGGCTGCCAAGTGGCTGTGGCGGGGGAGTTCTCGGGGTCAAGTTCATGGTGCTGCAGAAGAGCCTCAGTGCCTTACACCCCATGCCTGGAGCACCAGACCTGCCATGGAGAATTCTGTCTGGCGAGGGCTACCCCATCCTTGGTGCAATGGCCAGTGGAGCCACAAGAGGATCTGACCACAACCAGATTCACAGGGTACCCCGGGTGTGGTCTCCTATCCTGTGAAGCTACTTGGGGAGTGGGGCAGTTTGCCCTTCATTCATTCCAGCCTTTGAGCCCCTCAGTCCTGCTGGAGATCCCCGGCTGGCTGTCTTCGTATGCCTTTCAGTCCTGGCTCAGGAACAAAGACTGCTGGCCACACGAGTGCCCACGGGTCCAGAGGTGGCACTGCAGCTGGCTGCTGTCATGCAAAGTGGGTCAGCCGGTGACACAAATGCACTAGCTTGGCATCTGAATCTTCTGCAATGGCCATGGGTCTCAGGTGCTGCCAGAGGGCAGCCTCCATGGGCACAGCACCTACCAATACCTATAGAGGACCCAGTGGCGACCAGTGGTGTGACTGGTAGCCTTGTGGCCAGGCAGCCAGGCAGCCAGTGCAAGTGGCAGCCATCATTCTTAGCTCCACCCGTAGCTCATTCCTAGGAATCCTGGCTGAAGAATGGATGGTGTTCCAGTGCTTGGCTGCTGCTTGGAGAAGTCGAACCCTGCAGTAAGTTCTTGGGCCCTCAGCCATGGTTCTGCCTGCCAGCCTTCTCAGAAACCTCTCCTTGAGCCACTCCAGAGCCTTTAGCTGGTTTAAAGCCCGGTCTACCATCTCTCATCCCTACTACCTGAAGTTCCCAGTGCCTCTGATTTACCAGGGACTGCATGGTGAACTCTAAGCTTGCTCAAGACCAGAGCCCAACACTTGCCAGCTCTGCTTATTTCTACCTTTGTCCACTGCAGCCCAGCTGTTTTACCCAGCTGGGCGTGTACTTCTGCTGTCTCCACAAATGGGGTTCTAGACATCAGTGAGCACCTTTTATAGAGAACCCCCATAATCAGGCCTGAACTCTGGAGGAGACCTGAAATTTAGGCTTAAATGTTAAGGGGCAGCAGCTGGCCTGACCCCTGAATGTCCTAATCAGGTGCCTCTGTGTCTACATACTCCCAAGCTGGAACTGGAACAAGAGTCCCTGGAGTGCTTCCGAATGTTGGGTTGTCAACTTCACAATATGTGGTAGTTTTGCAACTTGATGCTTTTATTCTGTTTTTAAATCAAAATGAGGTAAAGCAACTTTCATAATAATCCTTTGAAATCATATTTTCCACTTTTAGGCAAAACCCTCAGACATTTTCAATCTCGTGCTAAACATTTTGGAATGCTAATAAACTAGATGATCAACATCTAAAGAAGACTAGTCCCAGTGAACGAAACTTGTAAAAGTTTGTGTCCCTCACTTTAGGCAACCAAAGTTCTGGAGAATATTGAACACGGAATAACCATTGTGACCCTCATGAGTGAAACACATCCCAGTTGTACTGTGAATGCTGTTAGGAATCAAGTGTGTCTTGGAAGTAAGAGGGATCTGATAGAGAGAAGAGATATTTTGGCAAATGTTTTTAACTATGATGAAATATAAATATATGCCTAGCAGTAATCAGTGGCTATTTTGATTTGGAATTAATATTTAATTTTTAAAATTGTGATTTATTTGTGAATTTCATCTTTGTGTGGTTTTCATGTCCACATGGGCCATTCAGTACAATAGGTGAATATTCAAAGAAAAAAAAAATCATAACATTACACCAGAAAAAGGACTGATTGAATTGTAATTAATACAATTAAGGAGCAACTCTTTAGTATGAAAATTCAGTACAAACAAAAGGTTTATAATAACGTGTTATTCAAAACTATTTGAAACAATTTATTCTAAACATAGCAAATATCTTTTTCAGTGACTTTGGAAGGGTGGCTTAAATTCTCTAGACCTTTGTTCCTATCTATAAATTGACAAGGCTTGTAGATATTGGCAAGATTTCCCAGGTTTGACACAATCGAATTGAAATGACACTTTTTCAATTTTAAAGAAGTGGAAATGAATCTACGTGTTCCACCAGATTTTTAGTATCATATGATAATATTCTGCTTTTGCAAATTACGTTGCGTGTCTTTAGTTATAGCAAATGTGGTTTTCGTGGCACAGGTAAGTGGGGCTTCCCCATTCTTCCAAGTGAGGCCTTTGAAATTATTAAAGGAATGTTTTGATTTAAGCGATGAAATAAACAGTCCTCCATTTAAAAAAGAAAGACTGCAGGGACATTCCCATGTCCCCCTGCACCCCTCCCACACAACCTCCCCCTTTATCGACACCCCAACTGGAAGGACTCCGTGTTGTAAGTGATGGTCCACATGGACACATCCTTATCACCCAAGTCCATGGATCCCATGACCCAGCCTGCAAGTCTCTCTGCAGACCTCCGTGGGTCCAATTATCTCAACAGATTTGGAGGGCAAATATTGAGGGTAACTCTTCTTGCCTATAATGTGGTCAAAAGGCTGCTGTCACGGGCATTAATCAGTGTTGTCTGTTTCAGCTCTACCTGCAGAAATGGCTCTAAGAGGGCGTTCTATCTCTCATGGCTCCCAGAGAGTCATGCTGTCATCGTGTTGTTTTCCAGTTTTGTCACAGAACTGACTTTAAGTTCTCTTGCCCTTCTCAGCTGAGCATTGCCAGGTGCCCCCATCTACCTCTGGGTGCCCACAGACAAGCGTGGAAGGATGCTGATGTTTCAGGCACGATGTTCCTGCTGTACGTGTGAGAAGTAGGAGGCCTAGTACTACTACTAAAATTACCTCTGTTGGGAAAGACTTCACTCTCATGTATGGTTTTAGTCTCATGTACTTTTTAAACAACTCTATGAAATGAAAATTATGATGATCCCATCTTTACAGATGAGAAGATCAAGTTTCAGTAAACCGAAATAATTTATTGAGGTAACATATAGCAGAGCTGGAAGACAGGCTCAACTCCAACATCCCTGCTCTTTTTTCCAAATTTATTTACTATTTTTTAAACATTCACAAAAGGTGAAAAAAAAAACACAACAAACTCCCGCTTACTCATAAATAGATTTAACCATTTCTATCAATCTTTTCTTCATTCTCTTTCTTCCTTCCCTTTCTTCTCTCTTTCCTCTCTCTAGCTGGACTGTGTCCAGGTGAACTGTAGGCAGCATATACTTCCCACAAGCACAGCACCCCTCACCTCCTAAGAATAAGTGCATACTCGTGCACAACTGCACTTCTATGCTCAAACTAAGATAATCATCAGTAATTTCCTAGTATCATCCAACACCCAGTTTATATTACTATAAATTTCCTGAATTCCTCCACAAATACTTTTATGACCATGTTTTCAAACATGAATCAAAGTGCATCCTTCATATCTGGTTATCATTTTTTTATTCCATGACAGTTTCTTCCACCAATATTTTTATGTGACATTGACTCTTCGAGGAGACAGAGTGGCATGTTTTGTTGAAGGTCCTACACTCTGTTCTTGTGAGATTATCTTACTGTAGTTTCTTCAAGTTTGTCTTCTATCTTCAAAATTTCCAGTAGAGCAAGCTCTGTTGTTAAATGTCAAATTCTTAACAAAAAATAACAGGAAATAACTAACTAGATAGATAGATAGAGAGATAATAAAGCAACCCTCATCTTTATTTTTAACTAGTAATATCTGACCTGACGTTAGAAAAGTTATTAGGGGTTCAGTTTAAAAGCAAGATAGGAAGATGAAGATATTTCACACTTAGAATCCCCTGAGTGTAAAAGGCTTATATCTCAGGTTTTCAGATTTGGCTGCAATTTTATTTGTGAGCACGGATTTAGGGAAAATTTAAGCACATGTTTTTTTGGGGGTGAACAAAGACACTTAAAATCCAATAGCTTCTACTACTTATGGGAAATCTGGCTAGAAAATAGAACAATTTGATGGCTATTTAGATGAAAGTCATAGAAATCTTGGCGTTTAATCCTACTCAAAAAGTCCCACAAGCCTATGAGCTGTTCGCTCCTACTAATTTATTATTCTTACAAAATTAAATTTCTCTCTGGATTTTATTTCATTGGCAACATTCAACAAACTTCCATAACCTGACCTTGGTCAATCTAGAAATCTCCTGAAACAATGAAAGAGCTAATACCAATTCACTTTGTAAAATGTAAAACTAAAGAAAAACTGTTTATTCTAAATGCAACACTAGGGTAATGTTATACAATGATACAACATTCAGGAAGGTGATCGTTTTTAAGACTTGAGCCATATTCTAGGTGTTGAATATGCTGTTCATAATGCATATTCACAAAACAATAGAGTTTGTATTATTTCTACCACTTTTTATTCCGTCAAGTGTCTTTTGATTGGTTCAGTTGTATAAGATATCCAGATACTGTGCAAGATATGGGTAAGCCACAGTCTTCATTCTCCACGCATTCACTGTCTATTAAGAGAGACAGTCACATGAACGGTTATTTTCAAAATACCATGGTACATAATAAAACAGTGTGCCTGGGAGCAGAGATGAGGGCCACCTAAGCAGCCTGTCCAGTCTGGAAGTTGAGCTTATATGAAGACAAGAACCCAGGACTATGGCAGGAAGCCAGGTCAGGCTCACAAGCAGGGCCCGAGACAAGCTTGGAGACTGAGTGTGCGATACGTATGTTCTATCTTTAAAGGACTAGAAGTGTAAGATGACAACATGAGCATGATGTGGGCTAGGAGAAGTGAGGTTGCTTCATGTAAGAAATATAAATAACAGAAAAGACATAGATACATACATATCAATAGATACAGATACAGAGATAAATAAATACATGGAGAAAAATGGCTGAGGCAGCCAGAATTTCCCACTGCAGATATGCTTAAAGACCAAATTCCAAAACACAGGAGGAAAGGGATGTTAGGGCAGATGACAAAATCAACAATTAGGAGAACCCATTTCGTACAGAATGGAAATAATAAAGAAATAAATCCCCACAAAAATTTAAAATAATTATGTTTAGTATTCTCAAAGGAAATAGCACCCAGAGAAAAATTATGAAACAAAACCAGGGAGGACTGGAACAACAAAAGAGGGATTTGAAAAATTAGAAACCTTGCAAGTGAGTAACATAGTCATTGAAATAGAGTGACCTCTGTGACTCTGGCCATTGAGAACATCTGTACATCAAAAGATAAGCTGAAGATTTGTCAGAAAATGCAGAATAGAGAGATCAAGACAAATACCATTGAAAGAGAAATTGATACCTGGAGAATAGATGAACAAGGTCCAATATGTAGCCATTAAACTTTTCAGAAGAAAATGAAGGCGACAAGGAGAAACAATATTTTAGAAGATGGTGGCTGAGAATTGTCCACAACTGAGTCCTCTAAGTAAAAGTGGATTATGAGGAAAAAAAGAGACAAATAAAAATAAATTCATCCCAGGAAAACTAAAACACATTAGTAAATCTGGAGAACAGCAATAAAGAGAAATATTAACAGGAGCAGAAAGAAGAGGCAGATTTTCTAGGAAGGAATGCTAAAGATGAGTAGATTTTTTAAAAAATCAACAACAGAGGTCAGAAGTCAGTGGAAAAAGTATTAAACTTCAGAGAGTTGAGGGAAATACTGTCTTCCTAGAGTTCTAGACTCAGCTAAATATCTTTCATGTGAGAATAAGTCAGTTTAGACATTCAAAGTCAGGAAGGCTTTACTGTCCACAGACCCTCACTGAAAGAGCTGTGGAAGAGTGAACATTAGGAAGTGTTTTAGTTACTTTTCTCTTGTTTTGGGGACAGAATACTTGACACCCAAAGTTAGGGGAAGAAAGGTTTATTAGCTCACAGTCTGCAGAGGTTTCAGTCTATAGTCTGCTGGGTCTGAGGCAGGGCGGCATGGCAGAGGCAGGGGGGACCGGCAGGGCAGACCAGCAGCTGACCGGCAGCAAAGTGAGGAATCCAAGGAATGTATGCAAATAAGCAATGCAAACAAGCAGCTAATTAGCCTCTTCCTATATCTTTTATCTAGGCTACCTGTCTCCAGGGTGGCCCGTGCTCCGACCCCCAATCTCAGTCTCACATCCTTGATCCCGGCAGAATGATGCCAAACCGATCAATGGATCAATTTAGTAATCACACACTCTAGATCCAGCTATCTCTTACCACATGAGGCTTTGGGGGGACATCTAGACACAAACCATAACAGGAAGAGACACATTAAATCCATAGGAAAGAGTGGGCTACAGAAAACTGGTACAAACAGAAATTGTACAAAGATGCTGGTACATTTAGTGAATATTTAAATTTAAAGGCACTTTCAACCAAAAAAGGGGTGACAGGGCTGGGGATGGCACTTAGGAGTGAAGTATGTGTCGAGTGTGCACAAGGTCCTGCGTTCAATCCCCAGCACAAAAAAAAAAAGGGTAGCAGCAACAGGAGGGATGCAGATGTCTCTTTTCTGTTTTCTAGGAAGGTGGAGATGCAAGATAACCTTCTATTTAGGGAATCTTGTAGCTTGATTTATATGTGATATTAGTAATCACTAGAGTGATCACTAAAGTAAGCACTAAAAATCACAATATTTTCTATAGCTTCCCAACTAACACGGGTTGAAGAAGTGGAATAAAGGAATCGCTGACTCCAGGTAGAAAAAAATGTGTTGAGACAGAGAACAGACAATTAACTTCTTTTTTACTCTCTTTAAACAAATTGTTACAAGCTTTTACTGAGCTCTAGTGTGCATGCCATACAGTTCGTCCCCTCAAGGGGTACGATTTAATGGTGTTTAGTGTAGTCAAAGGTCTGTGAAATGCATTGTAAAACATTCGTTTCACCTCGGAAATAAACCTTGTACCCTTTGGATGCCAACCCCCCCACACATACACATACATACACACACTCAAACACTATTCTACTTTCCCTCTGTGTAGATTGCCTTCTGCATTCTGGACAACTCACACAAACAGAGTCATGTGGTCTTTTGCAACTGGCTTCTTTCAGTTAGTGTAATGTTTTCAGGGTTCATCTATGTGGTAGGATGTGTCAGTATTTCATTCCTTCGTGTGGCTGAATAACACATTTCGCCTTCGGTTTCTATATCCATTTGAGTCATTTCCACCTTTTGGTTAGTATGAATATACTGCCACAAATATTCACACGCATGTTTTCTTGTGGGCATACCTTTTCATTTCTCCGGGTGGAGTGTAATTTCCAGGTCCTATGGTAACTTCGTGTTTCCTCATTTGAGAAACCGCCAGGCTATGTTTCCAACCATCTGCACCATTTCACATTCCGACCTGCAGGGGCCGAGGGCTCTGATTTCTCCACGTTCATGCCGCTACTCACTATCTGACTTTTTCATTGTAGTCATCCTAGTGTTAGGCCCAGAGGTGGACTGTGAGCTGCTGCCCTGCTAGAAAATGCAGCTCCTGGTGTTGGTACACCCAGTCGTTACAGTTGAGTGGGCCAAAAATAGTCCAGGTTCTTGTGTACCATGAGAAAAGAATTGCCGAGAGTGCACCCCGTAGTAAGTAGTAAGTAGCTGCATTTATTGGAGATATACGAGATCACCGGGAAGGCAGCTGCAGGCACGGGGAAAGGCAAGAGGGCAGAAAGGGCAAAAAGGGCAAAAGAGAACAAAAAGGAGTGTGTGCTAACTCAGACTTTGAATTTAAAGGGCAGCCACCTCTGACTTTTGGTGTCTCCTACTGAATTTCTTGCTGGCATCAGTGTTCTGCCGCCCAAGGGAGGGTGACCACTTCGGCTTTTGTTATTTTATTTCCTACCTCTTTCAAGAAAATGGAAGCATAGGTAACCATTAAGGTGATGTTTATAGTTGAATTTTGGGAAAGGCTGTGACTCACTCAAGCTCCTTTGGTTCTGTGTTACAGCTACAGTAAAGAATTAAAGAAACTCAGTTTAAAGTAAAACAATTTATTTAAAGATGGTGAAAAGAGGGGTAAAGAGAGATGATAGGTAGCTACTGGAGGAGGAGGGAGCATTTGAAATCAAAATGGTCATGGGCCCTTCACTGTAGTCCCTTCTTACTGGGTTGTTCCTTGTATTGGCCCTTGGAATTTGATTGGCTCCTGGGCTTGTCTGTCACCTCTACCTCACATTTCTCTTAGCCATGTACAACCTTTCCTGGCCTTTTGGTGGAGAGTAAGATTATGGGTGGGTGCCTTAGGGCCAGGTTATGCAGATATAAGGATCAAATAAAGGGGAGGTTTATGAATTTTATGTTAACCCCACTACCCGGGGCCTTCCCTGAATTCACTGTCTTTGTCTGTTTAATTGTTGGAATCTAGCTGCCTTTATGTTTCTAACTATTGGATTATAGCTGTCTTTGCCTTTCAGAGTCTGACTGTAGAGGTCATAACTGTCTATTAATTTTTAATAATATCTAATGAGGCCTTTACCCTACCTTTTCCCTGCTGTGTGGACCCCTATCCCTACTGTAGTGGGTGTGAAGCAGTATCTCATTGTACAGATGGTAAATTTTTTATTTGCTGACAATCCCCTAATTCTTGACCGGTGTTGGTTACAAAGATGCTTCACTACTAAGTTACACATTTACGTTTCATCTACTTTTCAGAGTATGCTACAGTTAAAAGGATTTTTTTAAGAGGTGAAATACATTTCCAAGAAGAATGCAGTAAAAGTGAAAAAAGATGGAGGAAAAAGCTTCTCTCCCTCTTGGGAAGAATCACATTCTCAACTCTTCAGGTGGTCACAGTCTTTGGTTTGTGGCCACATGAGTCTCATCTCTGCCTCTGTGGTCATGTTGCCTGCTCTTCGATGTGTGATTTCTCTTCCTCTCTCCTATAAGAACTCTTGTGAGCCCAGCTGGATGATGCAAGGTAATCTCATTTTTAGATTTTTTAATCATAATCTGAAAAGTCCCTTTTCTAAACAGGGTAATGTTTACAGGTACCAGGGATTGGGGTATAGCTATTCAGGGCATACTATTTTCCAGTCTCTTATAATGACCAATAATTATCCTGGTTCTAGCACTGGAAATCTTACGTACCAGGAGAACCCTCAAACAAACTTGGACTTCTTTGCTTGTTCTTTAAACTTCTGTGCACTAGAAACAATAGGAGGGTGACTGAAGCCCTTGATTTACTTGAACTGTCTGAATTTCATCCCTGGAAGCTCTTGCCCCAGGCAGCCCCTCAATTCCAGGCAGTCCCTCTCCATTTCGGAGCACCAGCCTAGGAAGAACTGTCCACTTCAAACTCTTTCCCAGAGCGGAGAATACTAGCGAATGTTTGGAATGTAGGCCTTAGGCAAAATGATGCTGGGGAAATATCAGGAAGCAACTTATCAAGTAGATTGCCGTTAATAGCCAATGGTCAAACTGAAAGCAAGGTTAATTTCCCAAGAAAGCAAAGGAGAAAAATTTAATGGGATGATTTTTAATAAATGGTAATCAGATGCTTTGAAACTTCCCTAAGGAGAAAGCAAAAGAAATGATCTAATCTCTGCCTGTGCAGTTGGGGCAAATTTATTACCTTATTTTTCCACATCTGAGCTCCGACCCAAACAGGACTAAAAAGCAGCCCTGAGTTCTTGTTAGAACTGCTGCTTTCTGGGCCTCACCATAGACTTCGTGATGTGTGTGTCTTAAGTATATTTTACGCACACCTGTATGGAATGACCCCTTGATGACCCCCAATGATTTGCCACCTGTGGCACCCTCACCTTTGTGAAGTCCTCTCCCTTTGAGTTGGGGCAGACCTGAGATTTGCTTCTAGCCAAAGAATAGAACAGAGGGATGGGTGGGACGTCACCCGCATGATTACATTACATCATCTGGACTCTGCTTTAGCAGATAGGAGGGAGCGACTCTTCAGGCAGAAGCCCTACGGCAGGATTGCATGGCCAGGAACCTAGCACAGTGTCTCTAGAGTGGCACATGGGAAGGGCTATGTGTGGCCATACCAGTTATTACAACTTATTTTTATTAAAATCCATTTCACACATGTTGAATTTCTAAGATAGTGTTTTGCACTTAAATGCCACCTACTATCATAGTTAGATTAGAATAATTTATCTAGTCATTCATTCTTTATAAAAACAAACAAAACCTTGAAGTTTATAAGTCTACGTAAAATATGTGCTAGGATAATTAAAAATGAGGACACAAGGAAGAAAACCAAGGATGGTAGTACAAAGCCACAGTCCAATCTAAGTCAGTATCTTGAGTTTTGTTTCTAAGGCACAAAGTTCCACTCAGAATTATGTCTTTGTTACTTTGTTACATGATGATTTGCTGAATGCCCAATTCCACTATTCCAAAAATCTCAGTGGATAGGGAACATTTTTCAAAAGACCATCTCAGTCTCCAGGGTTGGTACACACATACTTGAATAACTGTTGAATGAATGAATGAATGCATCAAAGAGGAAGCAGCACCAAAGCCAAGAGGAAGAATATCATAATAAACTAACACATTTATTAAGAGTAGAGTGGAAGGGTTGGAGATTTAGCTCAGTTGTAGAGTGGTAGAGTGGTAGTGTGGCTTACCTAGCAAACCCATTTCCCTGAGTTTGATTCCCAGCACCCCCTGCCAAAAAAAGAGTAGAGTGGGAATTTGACACTGTATTTCCTGGCTACCCCTAAAAATTTAGAGATCTGACCAAGCAAACAAATCGGGATCTGTAACATGAAAAAGGAAGTTGCTTGACTATATGACCACATTACTGAACACACATAACAATTTCCCTGAGTGATCCATAAGGAGGACACCACCTCATGTGCATCGTAACCGTGTGCAGCTGTTTTTTCTTTGGCCTTTTTGGAAGGCTTTCCAGAGAAGGCTGTCACAGCAGATGACCGGGTCTCTGCTGTTCTGCCCTGATCCAAAGTTGATTTTAGAACATCTGGAAGAGCAACCCCCCATTGCAATGACTCTCGGCCTGTGCATCATACTGCACTTGTGCCCTGAAGAACCTACAGAGATCTGCTGTGAATTGTGCTCGGTATCTAGAAGTTATATTTTTTCCAGCGACTAAGCCCCAAGCTGAGTGGATCAAGGACACTGTGTCCTACTGACTCTAAGACTGGACAAAGGAGCCAGCAGCTACTGTAGCCAGCTCAGGAGATTGAATTATGCTCATCTCATTTTTTTTTTTTTTTTTTTTTTTTTTTTTGGTGCTGGGGATCGAACTCAGGGCCTTGCGCTTGCAAGGCAAGCACTCTAACCACTGAGCTAAATCCCCAACCCCTCATCTCATTTTTAAATTCATATTCAGGGACTTCATAATGGTAGCATCAAATCCTCCTTGCTAGGGGTATTTATACTATGGAAATCAGCAAACGCTATAAAAAAGATTTCATGTTTCCCTCAAAGAGCTGATTTACTGGAATACCACTGGGCGCAACTTGAAAGTACTATAGACAACTGAGTTAGGTAGAAATATTATAGGCAGTCAGACAGGGCTGGGCCCTCAACAGAGTCAGTACGCAAGGAAAGAATACAACTGTGACCAAAGGTGCATCCACTGACGTCCAGGCCTCAAGATAAGGATAAAATGACCAGAGCTACACACATGCCTGGGAGATAAACAATAAGCTGAGGATGATACTCAGCTGATTTGATAAAGCCTAGACAAATATCAGTCACCCAGGTGGGTGACCAGGACCTCTGGATCCACTCCATCCTGGGATGCCTTTGTTCTTTCCATGTCCATTTGCTACATGAGCCTTTTCCCCATTGGGTCAACATTACCTAAGCGACTATACTTGTAATATTATTGGTTGATCATAATTTTGACCCACAGTTTACCTACCTCATGATTTTACACTATAAAACTTCCTCTGAAAAGTGGGCTCGTTGGCAACCCACTTGGGCCCCTTCCTGTCTCTCAGGAGCTTTCTTTCCCTCTCAATAAATTTTCCTACTCTTAACCTCCTTTGTTCCTTAGAATTCATTCTTCAACCTCAGGGAACATGAACCCAGCATATCTGACATCTAGCAGGTTGAGAGTTCTATTTTTTCCCCTATATCAAAAGGAAGCCTAGGCTGACCGAAGACTGCATGAGAAAGGTGCCTGGTGAGATCATAAAGGAACCCAGTTCTGTCCTATGGGATTCATGACAGTCCTTTACAGACTGCAGTACAACAGGGCGTGATAAAGAGCAATGTGGTAAAAGCACACTCTTCTAGACTTTGCAAGGTGACATTCTTCATGGATGGTGTTGTAAACGTCCCTAACTTGTTTAATGTCACTGCGAGTTTTCTAATTCCCTTTAAATAGGCTGCCAGAATTTCTGCATGGAGTCTCATGGTTGTGCTGCACCAGAGAAAGATGGGGTGGAGGGGAGGAATTTAAAAACACTGAGCAAATCACTAAATGCATGAGTGCCCCACAGTAACAAGCCTGAGGCGGCAGACACTAATCTGTGTCCTTCACTTGGCTTCATTTCCTGTGTAGCCTTTAGAGAGTGAGAATCTTCTTGTCCTGAGGTGTGATTCGGGTGTAGGGAATGATGTATTTCTCAAGCAACATGGCCTGTCGATGCAAGCCAACTGCTTCATCTGGTGTCAGCCACAGAACCGCCATCTGCTCCAGGGCTGGAAGAAAACTCGACTGTTGGCCTTAATGATGGTAGAAAAACACTGTGCCTTATGGCTAATTTAAGGGATCTTTCAAGGGGTATTTGACTTTATACAATTTTTCTTACCCCCTGCATAAGGTGGGATTCTAGATTTTAAAAGGCAGAATAAGAATATCAAACGGGATTTTAACTGCTGGCCAAGAAGCAGCAATTGTATTTCTGGGTGTATTCAGATGGCTCAGGGGAAGGCTGGATGAGGGTAGGGTCCTTTTACCATAGTCTTGTGAAGTTGAGAAAGATACACGTTAGAACGGAAGACAATCCCATTACCACACAAAAGCGAAAAGGAAGAATAATCCTCTTAGGTAATCAAAACTGAAATGTCTATGGTGCAGGGTACTGCCTGGATCATCACCAAAACACCAGTGTTTCATTATGTAACTGTCAATGTAAATGTCAAAACACCTTCTCCTAGGAGGCCAGGGCAATTTCCTTTCATTTAGCTCCCTGATTGCTTTCCACAGGAAGATGCCATATGCAGACATCACCCTGACAGTGTTCTACATTTTCCATCATATATGCATTAATACTGGTCTAAATTGAGCTTCAAAACACAGTCATCCAATAGGTTCATGTACAAGAAAAAATTTAGTATCAATGAAGAGAAAAAGTGCTGGCAATAGCTCTTTCAGTCCAGGGAAGAGCAGACACCAGGACTGTAGAGAAGAATTATTTATGTTCTGATTTCTTACCTTTCACATCCTTTCCCATCTTTTCTGCTTGGTTGGTACTATTTTAACAGAGTAAATGAGCAAAATCATGTGCCCCAAATGGCCCTTTGCTGCCTATCAATTATAACACTGATCTTAATGACTGCTGTGGGTGTGAGTCACTGGATATAAATTTTGGTTACAGAACTCCCTGAATGATTAACATGTTTAAGCCACTACAGGCTTCTCGAGGACAACAACAACCTAAAAATCTCAATTTAACTTGAAAGTACACCTGACCAGCCCATGCAAGTGTTTGTGGGGTGGAGTTACCTGCCTGCTGTGGTTTTGGGCTTTTTGGACCACAGTCATTCCATGCAGAGGAATCTCCTGGCTCACTCAGCAACAGGACATCCTCTCTAAGAAGAGAAAGAGCTGACTCTGAGGGGAGCATCCAGGCCGTGCCAGCTTCCACAGGCCCACACGACACCACACATCTGTTCCAGAGAGGTCAGGAAAGCAGACCTCATGGCTGGAGAACCAACCGGCGGAGAATGCTAGGAAGTGGGATAAAAGTCTCAGTGGTAGCTAGGTGCAATGGCACACACCTGTAATCCCAGTCCTCTGGGCAGCTAAGGCAGGAAGATTGCAGGTTTGAACCTAGCCTAGTGACTTAGCAAGAACTTGTCTCGAAAAAAGTTAAAAATCACCTTGTTAGAAATAATTATCCATCAACTGATATTATTTAGAAATAACAATAGGAATACCTAATATTTATTGCAGTGGCTTTCAAGCTTTTGGTGGGGGATGCTGAGGATCAAAGCCTTATGCTTGCTAGGCAAACATTCTACCACTGAGCTAAATCTCCAACCTACTTTCAAGCTTTCGGCCATAATTCACCATGAGAAATCCACTTTGCGTTGTAACTTGGGATATGCAAGCATAAATCTGAATACACGTAAAACACATGGAAGTTTCATGAAGCAGTATTCCGATGCTTCTATTCTGTTCTGTTTGTACAGCACTGTCTCATCAAGCTCATTACCCACTAATGAATCATGGCCTGCAGTCCTGAAAATGCTGATTTATATCACAACTGTGATGGGCAGAGTAGCACTGACCGAGAAGAGGGCACCTTGGTTGAAAGTGCTCTGGAATCAGGATGCCCATAACTGAGCCCTGACCTGTCTGCATAAAAGCAAGTTTCCTCCCTTAATTGTGCCTCAGTTTCCTTGTCTATAGAGTAGAATTAATAATATCTCAGAGGTGGGGTTGTAAAGATGGAATGAAATACAGTTATCCCTCAGTATCTGTAGGAAATTGGTTCTGGGACCATATTTGAATACCAAAATCTGGGACTGCTCAAGTCCCTTATGTAAAATAGTACAGTATTTGATATCACCTGTACGCCTCCCCTCTACATTAAACCATTGCTACCTTGCTGATAATATCCACAGCAATGTGCGTACTATTCAAATAATTCTTATACTCCATTGCTCACAAAATGGCAAGAAAAAAATGTCTGTAGTCAGCTGTTTGAATCCATGAATGCAGAAGCTCTGAGTACAGAGATGTGGCTGTAATACACAGAAAGTTTCTAGGACAGTCCTCTGCCCATGGAAAACACTCCAGAAACGTTAGCCCTTTTTATCTACGGTCATGATAGTGCTGCATAAACCACCTCAAGACACTAAAGCAAGCCTCAGTAAACACTTATGTGCTTGATGTGTCTGCGGGATTCCCCTGTGGGATTCATGGGTCTCATTTGCCAACAGATCCACCCAGGCACGGCCTTCTCATCATGATGAAAGTCAGCAAGAGCCAGAGTAAGTTCTGTCTCCCCAAGCATCACGCCTGCCAGCAGCCCATTATTCAAAAGAAATAGCAAATCAGAGTGAGAGATCGGGCCAGAGCTCTGAGGTGACAAGCATGGCCACAGGGAGGGACAGCAAGCTACTTTGCTACAGGCCAGAGCTCTCACGATCCTGGAGCCTCTGTCTCTGCTAGATGTTTTGTGTAAATCCGGTTAGAGCTTGATGATAATCCAGTAGTATGGTAATAAGAACTCTTGATTGCAAATGACAGAGGTCCCAGACAAGAATTTCAAGCAGGAATCTATGTAACTGGGAAGGCTTGCTTAACATGTCCGAGTTGTGGCGCGGGCAAGTGCAGGGGCCCTCGGGTGATCTCTGAAGCTCTCTGTCATCTGTCTCTTAACTCTGTTGTCCTCGGTGTGCGGGATTCATTCTGGAGACAACTTCTCCCCCAGCAGATGAACAACCATCCTGGTGTGATTGAGAGGTTTCCAGAGATGTGCTAAAATCAAGAAAATGCCAGAATAATGTGAATGACTTGGTCATCCCGTTCACATTCCCAGCAGAAGAGAAGGCATTTTCTCTGTGGATTTGGGAGGAAGGTCTCTCAGCAGACTTTCGTGGACCGGGCTTGGATTGTAGATCTATTCCCGAACGAATGATGCTTGGGAAGATGAGGCCTCTGGCCAAGATCAGGTCAGTTTTCAAGCCACAGTGGGCTAACTTGTCCTGAATCCTACAAAAAGTTGTATAAAAGATGCCCCAAGGGAAGATCTTGGATATAGAAATGATGTAAGTCATTTGAGTAATGTTATTCCCATTTTATAGATCAAGACAGAGAATCTCAAGAAATAGAATCCCTGAGGGGTAAAATGATTTCCCAAGGCAACATATACCAAAGTAGCTTGGAGCCAGGGTTTGAAGCATAATCTTTCTGGCTTTAAAATCTGAACTTTTTCCACTGCCCAGGGCTGTCTGCCTACAGCAATAACTTTCTGAAAGCCATTCAATGCAGCATCTTAAAAGATCAAAGTTATACTTATTAAAATGTGAAAAACCATACGTACCCTGCTTCCCAGTGCACTGATGGGAAAGATAAAAGTAAAAGTCCAAAAAAAAAAAAAAAAAGATGTTATGGGGCTGGGGATTTAGCTCAGTGATTAGAGTGCTTGCCTTGCAAGCACAAGGGCCTGAGTTCAATCCCCGGCACCACAAAAAAAAAAAGTAAAAGTCATTCGTAGGAAATTTTTCCAGAAGAATTTGCTTTGCTAAAATAGAAACAACTAATTGCACGATTTAAGAATTTCTTTTTTTTTTTTTTTTTTTTTTTGCTGAAAATGAACAATTGACTGGATCACTAAAGAAAGGCATTTTAGGGTGTTTTCCTTTGTGTGCAAGGGACTGGGAAAAATTTCCCTCCCCTGCCCACCTCCAGGCCAGTAGGAGGAAGAGACCAAGAAGAACTGTAATTGGATATGTTTGAGGCCCCCTCATGTTCAGGCACCTGGGACACTTTAGAAACTTCCCTCCCTGTCTTTCCCACTGTCCCCCGTGTGGTCACCGGCCACACTCAGCCACTATCCATCCCTCTTGCGTCCTTTGAGTACTTGGAGATGGCCTGTTCGAGGAACAGAGAGGAGGAAAGTCCTGCCATGCAGAGTGCGGAGAAACGTGGAGACATTGTCAATGTCCTCCCCTGAAATGACCCTCTCGGGATTCCTGAGGTGTGATGGTTGATTGATTGTGTCAACTTGTAAGAGAAGCTTAACTAAATTGGTTTAGCAATTCTGCACCCCAGGCTGTAGAAGATCCACCCTAGGCCGGCCCATTCTCTAGATGGTATAAAGGGGAAATGAAGAGGAATCTAGCCCGGCCAGTTTCTTTGGGATCAGTTTCGCTTCCTTTGGAGGCGCTCCAGACCTTCGCCTGGATCCTTCGGACCTCCAGACCTTCACCTGGACCCTTCAGACCTTTGCCTGGATCCTTCAGGCCTCCAGACCTTCGCCTGGACCCTTCAGACCTTCGCCTGGATCCTTCGGGCCTCCCTTCAGACCTTTGCCTGGACCCTTCAGACCTTCGCCTGGATCCTTCAGGCCTCCAGACCTTTGCCTGGATCCTTCGGACCTCCAGACTTTCGGCTGGGCCCTCTGGATCTCCAGCTTGCAGACGGACCCTCTGCACTCTTCCACGCCTGACTTGTAAGAAGCCGGAGGAAGCCAAATTGTAAGCTCTTAAATAGTCATATATCTACCATTGTATCTGTTTCTCTAGAGAATACAGACTAATACATGAGGGTAAGCACTAGCCAAAGCCAAGAGCTGTACATGGAAGCACTACACGGCCATGCCAGCGATGCTCTGTCCACCATGGCAGAAATGGCCGCGGCTTCACAAAAGAGCTAGACAAAAAGAGGAGTGTTCTTCATTTCCCCTGAAACTCCTGCAGCTCTGCCCCACAATGACTTGTAAGCAGCTGCTGGAGTCAGTGACCAGGAGATAGATGAGTCCACAACTGGGTGGAAGAACCAGATCATTGTTCCTTTTGGTCACAGTTGCACATAGGACAAGTCATTCTGCTGGCGGCAGAAATGAGAGGTACAAAGGTGTGATCGAAATACAGGGTTAGTATTTAAATTTTAAAAAATTATTATAGTAATAGACACATTGCCATTAATTTCCCTCAAAGCACCCCCTTTCTTCAAACACGCTTATCCCATTATTCTTGCCACTTGCTGAAGCAGTTCTGAAAGTCCTCTTTCATGTCTTTATGAGGGGCGATCACACCCGTGGGGAAAGGCTGCTGCCCAGTGCCAGCCAACAAAAGTCAGGCTCACAAAAACATCACGGTTCCCCTCTGCACCTCAGTGATCAGATCCGGCACCATGCGACTTATGGCTGCTCCCTAAAGGTCAAATGACCGTGAATCAATTCAGGACATTGAGGCAGCCACGACAGTGCCACGAAAGACACTTAGGAAAGAGGACTTTCAGAAGTGCCTCAGAAAGTGGCAAGAATGATGGGATAAGTGATAAGTGCTTATTTGAAATGAGGGGGATTCATAGCAATGCGTTTTTTACTATAATAATTTTTAAAAATTTAAGTATTCCCTGTAGTTTTTGATCACACCTCATAGAAGGCTGTTGTTTGAGGGTTTGTTTACGTGTATATAAAAGAGCAGAATGACAAGAGAGGACAGATAACCATGAATGTCATGTTAAAAATAATAAAGTAAAACACTTAAACATTCCACTTCAGTGTTTTATCTGCTTTTGTATAATGAACAACCAACCTTTAATTATTTAAGACATTGAAAAAACCATAAAGAACTGGTAAGCCAACAAAAATGTCCCTTAATATGGAAGCTCTACAAAATGATACAGATCCAAGAGGAAGGAAGAAAAGGTCTACTGAAGACCAGCATGATGCCAAACACATAACACCCAAGATTTAATCGAACCTTTCCAAAATCCCTGTCGAGGTTAAACCTCACTATCATCATTTCGTATTGAGGAATTTGGTGCAACCTAGTTAAGCATCGCACATAAGGGCATGCAGCTAGTAAATAGAGAACTAGTGTTTGAATCTATGTCAGGGTGATTGCAGAGAGGTGACCGTTCCTGTCAGCATGCAGCCTTCTAGCCACAAAAAAAATTGGGAAAATTTTAACAGAAAGTACAGCTAAAGAGTCATGATTCCACTAGATTATTATCTTTCCTACTACTTATTTATATGTCTTTCCATATGGTAGCTAAATAGTAGGACATAGATAAACATAGCTGGCTCAACCGAGCATTCTGGAAACAATTCTGTGTGTATGTTCAGATTTTGCAATGGGTTTCAGCAAGACTACTGCAAAGGTGAGATAACACATGCTACACAACCACCATGGTGTGGGAGGTAGAGACTTCATCACAAACCGTGTCACCAGGACCAGCTGGGAAACGAGTGTTCTCTTCCAACATAATCGAGTTGGCCAGTCAGAATCACAACTATCAAAGATGGGTTACTATTTTATCTTTGCCAAACCAGTAAACAAGGATCCAAAATATTAATTAGAGTGTAGAAACCAGCCACTACATACGGTACAAGTAGCACCAAGACTACCCCCGGTCTTCCTTCTGTTTGTAATGCACAGCCGTGAGACATGTCACAACAGAAGCATACAAGCTGTCAGAGCTTAGGAGCTAACGTGAACCCATCCAGCAACATGTCTGCTACAGAGTATAATGGGTCTCATTTCAGACAAGTAAACATAAGTCATACTCTCATTACAGAGTGCAGCAAAAGATAATTTGTACCTGTGAAGATAATTGACCGTGTACATACAATTTCCTGCAAAGCTTCTGCCAAAAGTGTGCAAAGTCTTGGAACAGAAAGCTATTGCAGGCCTTTAAATGCTGCATTTTGGGTTAGTCAATTCCATGCTATTCTTTTGGGTCAGTTTTATTGCTCACCATTAATAAACTACAGCATGACCTTCAAAATTTACCTGACCAGGATTATCCCTTTTATAAAAACACGCACACACACAGCTTTTATAAAAACATGCATACACAAATATAGGCTATAGCCTATATGGAATCAGAGGACATGGAGAAAATTTTATAAATTTTGGTTTCTCTGGGACCTGACATAGTATATAATCAAGGCAGGGTTCTAATAAATGTGTATTGAATGAATGAGGCATTTATGGCCATTTGGTTTAACAAAGTTACTTCAGTCAGTGATATTTATTTCTGCTTAAATTGTAAACTTATCTTCTGCATAGTTCCCTCTATGTTACTTGTAAAATAGTTACACTCCTTCTAATGTTTCTTATGCATCTCTAAAAGATGTCTGATTTTTCAGTTAGTTCTGAAGGTAAAAGCAATCTAAGGTATGACTAGCACACACATACCACCCCTCCCCCTGAGTCTATGGCAGACATCTCTAATCAACACAGTTTTATCACTGGCCTCAAGATCCTTCACGGTCTGGCGATCCTGGAAACTACTGCCAATTGGCTAGGATTCGCCTGAAAGAAGAAACTATTTATTCACTCTCCATAAGCTAAGATTTTCTTTTGAATAGATCTATTAGAAGTTATGTACATGCACCCAATAATATTGATTGATGAATTAAGATTTCCTACACAAACTGTAATTTTACTGGCAATAAAGTTCTATCACAGTACAGGTCTTTTAGTTTTACTATTTCTTCCTGTGAACATAGTAAAGTTGGAAGAAGTTTTGACTTTGTTCTGTTTCCTGTTGTAGCCTGCATCCAAGTGACTTTGGAGGCTTAGTATACTTATCCCTGTTCATTGTTAATGTTGCACTTTATGTGATATGAGAATTTTTTAAATGTAGTACTTCAGCTCCTACTGTTCCCAATTGTGAAGTCTTCTTTAATTCAACCAGGAAATAACAAATAACATAAGACTAGTTTTAGAATTTTTGAGCTAGAATAAGCTAGTTCAGTAGTTCTGCAGATTTCTAGGTTCAAGACCTTTCACAAGAAGGGAAACAAGATCTTTGCCAGGCTATCGAGCACCTCTCAGGGACTTGGGCGACTTGGTGATCAAAGCCAATGGGAAAGATGCCCTGCCTTCTTCCAGGATTGCAAACCTAGAGAACTGTGTTAAACCTGGAATTGCTGGGAGGCACCTATCTTGGTTTTAGCATGTCCTGAAACACCAAGATGAGCTAGATCTCAGTCTACGGCCTCATTCATTTACGCTTTCACTCATTCTTCCTGACTCCAGAGTATCTAACTTTGTGACCCCACGACGAGAACCCCTCCTCCCCACTGGGTACCAGGGGATGCTGCAGCCCCAAAGAAAGGAGGCCATCCCAACAGGCTGGCTCTGCGAAGCTGGTGTGTGCCAGGAATGTCCTGGCTGCCCACCCCATTCAACCTGCCTGGTGTTGACTTGGCCGTCCCACATCAACCAGCCTTGGTTGTCCTGTCTACACATGGATTCCTCTGAGGATTAAAGAAAATGGAGTTCAGGGAGCCTGACTTCCCATCCCCCCTGTTGGGTAAATTATGTCCACTACCCACTCATCTGCTCACTCAAGGGCCAGCAGGTCACAAGGATCAGTTACTGATACTAACTTTGGATGGAGTGGGACCCAAGAGAGGTACGTTGATACTGCCCATGTCCTTGGAGGTGACATTCTGGAAAAACCTAGAAGGCTCCAGGACACGGGGTGGGGGGCCTCCTTCCGACAGCATCCCCTTAAGGAGCCCAGGGTCACCGCACTAACACAGGAGGGACCCACAGCCTAGGGAAGGAAAGGGGAGAAGACTCAGCATTTATGTGGGAGCGGCAGTGGGGCAGGGTTTGGCATCCAGGCCCTACATCCTCACCCAGCATGTAATTAGGGGTCAGGCAAGGCCCCTGTCCTGTTTGAAAGTCGATTTCCTCATCGGCAGCACTCACCTTAGGGTCTTCTCAACCCTAAAAAAGAATTAAGTCCACCCTCTCTGATAGGCTCCTGGGGGCAGGGAGTGTAAACTGAGTTGCCTGTTTTGGAAAACAATCTGGAAAGACCTGGAAAATATCCTCTACCCTGAACTTCCCATCTGGGATAGACCCTTACAATAGAATAGATAAGAGAAATACAAACCCACACAGAGACATGTTCCTCACGTAATTACTAATCACAGCGAACAACCAGCACCAAAGTGAAGTCCACAGGAGGGGCTGGTGAACAGAACACAGCCTAGCCAGATGACAGCCCCTCAGCAGGTTCCTGGCACAGTGCAGGATGCACGTTGCTTGTGCACTTTGATCCCAATATTTTTGTTGCTTTAATATCAGCCAAGAATCCAAAAAGTAAATCTATCAGATGACCGAGGGAAGTTCAGGCTTCAGGATCCTTGCTGGCCTAACCACGAGAGCCTTCCTTCCCCTTGGTTAGCTTCACTGTGATTTTCTCCCTTCCTCTGAAGCGTGCACAGGCATCTGGGGTAAGCCCTTGGGCCCGTTTTGTACCCAGGCCCCTGACAGCTCCTGGCCCACGGCAGGTACACAGTTACTGCTTTCAGAATTAAAGAGTGAATCACATCTCTGATAAACAAATGAAAATAAAGTCCTAACCATCTCTGATAAACAAATGAAAAGTGAAAGCTCTGAGGAGAATGACTATGGAGGGCCACCCAGCCTTCCTGCATGTACAAAGAGCAGTGGCAGGCACTGTGGACCAGAACCTGTTCCCACCCATGCTCCAGGAACATATAGGGCACTCCTCCTGTGGACACCTCCCTGGAACACAAATCAGGGGTGCAGAGAAAAAGGAGTTACCTACCCTGAAGGCTCCCAGCCCTGCTTTGGATCCCTTCCTGGGCCTGGCTTGTCTCCTGCTGCACTGGGGCGACCACTGAGTTCTCTGCTTGTCAACCTGTTCCACCTTAGCTCCCCTGGAAGCTCGCAGATGGCACTTTCTGAGGTATGGACCCATCCAGACCCTTCTGCATTGAACTGTTCCATGGTGCGCTCTGCCCTTGGAACACGGGCAGAGGCTTCTCAAGAGGCAGGCTCCCCCAAGCCACACAGTCCCCTCTTCAAACTAACAGCATCTCCTCAGCACCCCGCACACTCTCCTCCCTGGGCCTTTGTGTAGGCTGCCCACTGCCTCTGCCCCTCCTCCCTGACCCTGCAGTGCAGGGCTCAGCTCTCCTGCCTCCAGGAGCCCCTGCCACCTCCCTCACCTGGCAATGTCCCACCCTCTCCCCAATCCCTGCTTTTCCTGATGATTCCCACTCTAGGAGAAATGATCAGTTTGGGCATCCACCTCCCTGACCAGGCCGCAGGTTCCTGAAGGGTACAGCATGTTTTCTTCTAGTTCCATCACATGGTCTCAACCCTATCAAAGGAAAAGCCATGTGATAAAGGGAAAAAATTAAAAACAAACAAACAAAAAACCAGGAACAGAGGAGATTGCAAGTACCCTGGTAGTACAAAAAAATCTCTAAGTTTGACCACACAGTCTGCTGAGGAATCTGTAGAGAAACATGTTCTTATATCTGCTGGAGACAGCAAAATGCTGCAGTTGGCAAGGAAGAGAACGTGGCTTTGTCTCCTAGAATCACAGATATAGTTACTATTTGTACTGTATTTGTAGATAGAGTAGGATTGGATACTGAAGACGCACCTTGATCAACTGGAGCCCCTGAGCTGCTGCCTGCAGCGCTGTTGTTGAGAGCCAGAGCGAGGACGCAGCCTGAATGCCCATCATAGGGTTTGTGTGAAATAAACTGTGGCCACACATGCCGTGGAATATTAAGATCCTCCCGCACAGGTCCAAAAGAAGCAAGGGTAGACAAGAAATATACATGCTATCTTTTCTGCAAGGGAGGGAGAACATAAGAACATATCATTCTTGCCAAGTACTACAATGAGAAAACTTGAAAAGGTAAAACAGACACTAAGCAAAACAGAGAGCCACAGGGGTGGGGCAGAAACCAGAGGGAACCAGGACGAAATGGAGACTTTCGAGCGTCCTTTTAACATGGGTTGAACTTTGAGCCACATAAACAACTTACATGTTCAGAAAGTAAAATTAAGTCACAAAGATGAAGAGCAAGCCCTGCAGCCTGATTGGCAGATTGGCATCCCGGTGTGACCCAGCTGTACACTTTCCAAAAGACTAAGTGATTCCTTAACCTCTCATCATTCCCAGCAACTGTTACACCCAATTACACATTTGCTGCCTAAAGGACCAGTACTGATCACTTGGTAGTGGCTGCAGGTCAGCACCTGGCAAGGAAGGATGCCAGGATTGATTGGTGATGCCTGCTGTGGGTGCACCAAGGGACCACACAGGCACCATGCCAGCAAATGATGCTTCTGGGCAGAAATGTAAATGCAGTGTCCCTTGCGGGGGCACAACTGGTTACTATCCTGTGGATATTGGCAGTTTTCACCTCAACATCCCTGATGACCTGCCTAGGTCTGATCTTTGGATTCTTCTGTGAGCCTATTCTAAAATCTTCCGGATTTCTGCACTTAACAATATGGAAAGGGTATCTTTGACACATTAAAAAGAAAAAAATAACATATTGAACACTTCCAGTAGAACTGGGGGCTCTGTGGCATGTGTTTTATAGCACAGCAGGCTGAGAAGTCCACTTATTGACCACAGGACAGAACAATAGGCTTTCTTTTTGAACTCAGCATCAGAGAAGGGCTCCTGGCCTGGTCCTGGGCACCACACATAGGCAAACTCTCTCAATACTACCTGAAGAGTCCTACCTGAAGACTCCTTGTTACGTAACAGAACCCATGTTTCAAAAACCCTCCAGGACTCTCCAAATACTGGCTAAACCATGAAGGAAAGTGATGGGGCAGATGAGGATTTCTCTTTGCTCATCACTTCACAAAATTCAGCGGCAGACCAAGGTCCCCAACCCTCCTGTCTGTGCTCCAGAACCAGGCAGATGAAAGGCATATCTCAGGGCTGTGGTGCAAAGTGAAGCCTGGGCTGGCGGACCTCCACCCACAGAACAGGAAAAAGCCAGGACCTTGGCAA
>PVJO010024156.1:0-24864 GCA_004026905.1 Hystrix cristata
ATGACTCTAGTTTATCCTTTTTTATGGTGGTGTAGTACTCCATTGTGTAGAAAAACCACATCTTTTTTAGCCATTCATCAGTTGTTGGGCATTTAGGTTGTTTCCAAGACTTAGCTATTACAAATTGTGCTGCTATGAACATGGTTGTGCATATATCACTGTGATATGATGATTTTAATTCTTCTGGGAAGATACCAAGAAATGGAGTAGCTGGGTCAAATGGAATCTCTACTTCTAGTTCCCTGAGGAATCTCCACACTGATTTCCACAGTGGATGGACCAGTCTACATTTCCACCAACAGTGGAGGAGGGTTCCTTTTTCCCCTGCAGCCCCGCCAGCACTTGTTATTGGTTGATTTCTTGATAATAGCTATTCTTTCTGGAGTGAGATTTTGTTTAAAAAAGAAAAAAGAGAGATAGTATTCAAAAGAGAGAACTAGATAGGGAAAAGGGGGATAAAGAAGAAGGTTAAAAGAAAAGTAAAATGAAAGGGGAAAAAATGGTAAAGTGTAGCTACACTTGTTGCAAATAGGGAGGGGTGGGTGAATGGAAGGGGGGGAGGGGAAGAGGGAGGAAGAGGGGGAAAAACCAAGATGTATCATGTACAGGAACAAAATAACCATGTTGATTATGATCATTATGTATACAATGTACCAATACATGTTCTTGGTAAAAATAATAAAAAAATTTAAAAAAATAAAATGTTAATTTTAGATAAAAATATGCCCCCCTTTTTTATTTTTTTTGGTGCCAGGGATCGAACTCAGGGCCTTGTGCTTCCAAGGTGAGCACTGTAACCACTGAGCTAAATCCCCAGCCTGCCCCTTATTTTTAATATGTGTTTAGACTCCAAATTGCATGGATCTTTTTTGAGTTGAAAACAATGAAGAGCTACATTTTAAACAATCACTTGTAGTTTCAATCTTCAATTATTTATTATCCAAATTATGATGAACTCTTCCCCAAGCATTTAGGATTTTGATATCTAATAATGTGACTGTTAAGATGATTTGTAGACTTCACTGGTTTGAGAGCCCCCCAGGAGATTAGTAAGGCACACTTCTGGGTGTGTCTGTGTGGGTCACATAGAAATGACATTGGGGGTCTGTATCTGGTCTCCTCCCCCTTCCTCTCTGGCACTGTTTACCCACTCTGTTTCCTAGATCCCATGAACTAAGCATCTTTGCTCTGCCATGCCCTTCCACCATGATGTTTCTGCCTTAGAACCACCTAACCGTGGACCAAATCTCCTGAAACCATGAGATAAATTAAATCTCTCTTCCTTTCAATTCTGGGTGTCAGGTATTGTGTCCCAGAAACAGGAAAGCAGACTAACAAGAGAATATCTAAAAACTGTGGTCCAGATCATATTACTTTGTGCTCCATAAAAATACTTTACCAGATATACAATTGACTAATAAGTCTAAAAATGTTAGAAAACTCCTTTGTATAATCCTTATGTATTGTATATGCCTACTAGCAATTATATTTCTTGTTCAATCATTTACTTCATAAGTAACTCTTTTTGTCATTATATTTATTAATTGGAGTATACAGACTAAAACAAAATAGATGTAATCTTTGATCTCTTTCATCTTACCTTATTATCGGATGACCACATTTTGTGCTCAGGTCAGCAATCACTTGTATGTTATCATACAAATATTTCTATTTCAACATACCTTTCTTCTTCATATCTTATTCTTTACCCCTTATTTCAATAGTTTTATAGTTTTGGTTAGCTGTTTATTAAAGAACTCCTCTCTGCCTCTTCCTTCCCTCCCTCCATCACTCCCAGATAGAGCCAGTCTGTTCAGCCAAAGCTACAAACTTCTCATAGAATAAAGAACAAGAGCAGCTGTGGCAGATGCTGGCCTGCCCTTGGTGGTGAGAGCTTCTGTTGTGAGAACAGGGTTGCTGTGACACCGGCTGTGCATGGCAGGGACTCACTTGACCTGAGTAGACAAATGCTTGCTACATCTTTTTTTTTTTAGTGTTTAGGTTTTTCATTATTGTCTTTGTTTTGCGTGGCTATAATAAAATAGTCAAGGCTGGTGATTTATAAAGGAAAGAGGTTTATTTAGCTCATGGTTCTGGAAGTCCAAGAGCATGGCACCAATATCTGTTTGGCTTCTGGTAAGTTTCACAAGCTGCTCAATGCATGATGGAAAAGCAGAAGGGCATAGCAAGAAAGATCACAGGGTGAGAAAAAATAAAGTAAGGCAGTGAGCAAAAGGTGCTGAACTCACGTTATAGTAATCCACTCTCGGTAACTGACCCACTCACATAGGAATGGCATTCATTCTTTCATGAGGGTAGCGCCACCATGACCTAATTAACTCTTAAAGACCCTACCACCTCTCAATAAGGTTACACTGGCAACTAAATTTCAGCATGAGCTTTGGTGGGGACGAACAACAGCAATCATCATTCTGGAAAAACATATTCTAAAAAAACATATTGTAGGAACACTCAAAATAAGGTACAACTAAAAGAATAAAATATTTTTTTACAGAAATATTTCATCTTTTCAAAAATGCAATAAATTTACACTCAAATCCCCCACTTCAAAAATTAATCAAATAGTCATTAAAATTCATTGAAAGAGCAATATTTACTTTCTGAGCATTAATCCTCCTTTCATTGGTAATTTCACTAGTTCTGTGGCATCTAAATTCCCAGGCCATCATCCTGGACTTGGCATTTATTCCAGGGAAGGACCATTGTGTGGAAGACACACACAGGTAGACAGACTGCTCACTATGCAAGCCACAGTGTCCCAGCTATGTTCACAGTAGAATTTAACAGTCTTGCTCTCTTCCAATCTCATGCACCAGCGATGTCTGTTTTCATTACAGCATTATATTTAGACTAAATCTGAAAAAGCGGAAGATTTTCTGTTAGGAGGGTTTTTTTTGTTTTTGTTTTTGCTTTGTTTTGTTTTGTTTTTAACTCCTGAGATTTGGAGAATGAGAAGGGAAAGTTTCAGAAGTCACAGATTCAGTGAAATGCCTCAGAGCCTGGTGCCTGTGGGTCAGTCCACTCTGACAGCTCTCATGAGTAGAAAGAATGATACCTGGAGGGAGACAGGAAGGGAGCAGCCCCAGCAGAGACCAGCATCCCCAGATCTCCTATAGCAATGACCATGAGGGGAGGTCATGGTCATCAGAATAGATGATCTAGTCACGGAGAATACTGACTTCGGCATTATAAAAATTCCAGTAATGACTCTAGGTTCCACTACATTCTGCCTTAGTGACTTTGGGCCAGTTGTATTACAACGCTTAATTCTGCTCCTCGCACATAAACTGAAGGTAAAGATGGTACCTACACTGCAGGGTCAGTATTAGGATTGAGTGAGAGAATGCTTGTCAAGCTTTGACAACAATATCTGGAGAAAGCAAGTATTAATAATTACTATTAGAAATCACAAAAAGAGGGAGGAAGAGGTGAAGGAGAAAGAGGAGATCAAGAAAGCGTAGACCCTGCACAGCTGTACTTACCACTATGAGTGAAGAGGCTTTTAGAGTTAGCAAATTTCCAGGTGACAGGAGTTCTAAAGTTTGCTATGAAAGCTTTATTGAGAAGCTCTAAAATTGCTAATACCAATAATCAATAATAATGTTAGCTAATACTAATGTAATACTAGTATCAATGTTGATATTACTTGATTTGTACCATCATTATGATACTTATTGATGTTTGAGTTATTTAAGATCAGTATGAAAAGTTAAATTTTTATCTTTAGAAGACTGGTAGTTGAACTTAATATGCCTGATTTTAGTCAGATAGAATAGTCAGTTGGATCTATTTATATAGCCTCTCATTAATGCGGACTTTTATGCCTCTTCCTGGCCACTGAGATGTTCCTCAGACCTATTGGTTCCTTGAAGTATGCTTCTTTCCTAGTCACAATTTTTGGAACCAACCATGAAACCCTGCTAATGCACTCTAATTCATGGAATGTCTATGTACCAGAATGAATACACATTGTGACTTAGAAGGGTCTCACTTTCAATCTATTGTTATAAGTAATGTTTAAGCCCTTTTCACTTTCCTCCTGACTATGTTCTCCTGGCTGTATCTTTGAGGAAATTAAGCAAAATTTAAGAAAACGTGAAAAAAAATTGCAGTGATGCCTTAGTCAACAACTCCAAATATCTTATATTCCTAATAGTTTCTCTGGTTTAAATCTTGACAGTCCCTCAAGGGCTTATGGGTTGAAGGCTGGGTCCCAAGCTGATGGCACCTCTGGAATGTGAGTCCTAGTGGGAGAAAGAGCATTGGGTGGGTTCCCTTTCAGGAGATATTGGGACCTTGTGCTTTCTCTCTCTTTCTTCACTTCCTGGTCACCATGAGATGAGCAGCTGTGCTCTGCCACATGCTCCCACCATGATGTTTTGCCTTGCTATAGGCCCAAAAACAGCAGAGCCAACGAACCATATTCTAAGACTCCTGAAACCATGAGTCAAAATAAACTCTCTTCTCAAGTATTTTGTTATAGTGATGGAAAGCAGATGAACATAAGTTCTTTTATATTTCCATATATTTGTTTAAAGCTTGATACCTTATTTGGCTTTCTCTTGATAAATAATGACAAACAGAGATCAGAGGGATCAGTTTAGAAGTCAAATCCAATATTTTGTTAATAGTTGCCAACCAAAATAAATATTTTGGGACCTTTTTTATGGATTCAGGGGGAAAGAGTACAGAGAATAAATGAAAGAACTAAACTAGGAACACAGGAGTCCAGGAAAATGGCCCAGAGACAAATAGCTTCTAGCACTTCAAGAAGCTCAAGACATCACACTACAGTGACACATGCATACTAATGTTTATAGTAGGAGAATTCATAGTAGCTAAATCTTGGAAGCAGCCTGTATACACATCAACAGAAGACTCAATAAAGAAAATGTCATATCTATACATAATGGAATATTGCTCAGCTGTAAAGAAGGAGAAATTTGAGACATTTATAGGAAAATGGATGCACCTGAAAAATGTAATGTTGAGTGAAATAAATCAGACACACAAGCTTAATTTATGTATTGTATCTCTCATTTGAGTGAGACAAAGTATAAAAAAAGAGCACAATAAAGGATGAATAGCAGGAAACAAGAGGATAGCAAACTGGAAGGGGCCCAAGAGAACATGGGTAAGAGCAGAGGGGGAACCAAATTAGAAATAAGTACAGTAAAGGTATACCATGTACAGGAACCTAATAATGTAAATGAATGAAAATAATATATGCTTAAATTAATAATATCAACAAGAACGAAAATGGGGTAAAGGGAATTAGAGGAGAAGGGAGGGCCAGGAAAGGGGGAGGAGATTTAAAAAAATCATCAAGCTGTATTATGTACATGTATCCACTCCCCAAGATGATTGTAAACTACATGTACTGCAAGCATGTACTAAAAAATAAAAATAAAATAATAACAAGAGTAAAACAATTTTTTAACATATATACTTCATGCACACATGTTATTGTAGACAACTAAGTTAGATAGATATTAATATGCAGTCAGAGAGGTATTGGGCCCTCCAGAAAGTGAGCACAGAAGATGAGACACAAAGATTGTGGCTGGAGTCAAATCTGAAGAGAGCCAGGCCTCAATGACAAGTCCTGCACACTTCCCTAAAGATAAATGGCAATTTGAGATTATGTTTTAATTAGCACCACGTGGTTCAGTGGACCCAGATAGACATCAGACACATAGGTGGGTGACCAGAACATCTGGACCCATACTCTTCTTCCTTCTCCAAATTGCCTTTGTTCTCTCCATATACCTTTGCTAGATGACTCATTTTGCTACTGAGTCAATATTTACTGACTATTCTTGCAGTCCTATAGGTTGATTGTAATTTGACCCACATTGCACTGATGTAGCAATTTTGTTGTATAAATTACCCTTGACAAACAGTCTCAGTGTTCCTCTACTTGGGACTACTGCTGAAAATCCAGGATCTATTCTTATTTTTAGTAAAACTATCCTAACTTCAAAATAATAAATAAAGAAAGCAAAGTTAAAGGGAAACTCCAGACAGAATAGACTGGAAAGAGATATTTTTAAAAGATTTTTAGACTCTTTATAATAAAAAAATACGTTCAGAAATGTTTTCCAAAGGATTATTTTGAGAAAATAGTTCTCAGAAAATAATAGTTCTAAAACGTAAACAAAAAATCCAATACAAGAGTTGAAGTCACAATTTACTAACTGTCTCAGAGAAAAGGAAAACTAATAGAGAACTAAAGTATAGGAAGAAAAAAAAGAAAAAGTAGATCAAGACTTGCACAACTTGACCAGTTAGGAATATCAGAAGGGAATATGAGTGAAAACAGAGGGAGAAGGGATGATTACATAAATAGTATAAGAAGATTCTTTATCACTGAATCATACAAACTTCCAAATTGAGAGAGGTGAGGACAGTAAAATAAAAATGCTTACATTTCTGAAAAGGCTAGTCTTCATAAAATTTCATAATACTAAAAGCAAAACCAAAAAACCAACAAAACAAAAACCCGAGGAAAGCTCCCAGAGAGAAAAGTAATACACGATATGTTAAGAGTCACAAATAAAAAATGATATTAGAAAGTACCTCACAAGCAACAATAGAAGTTTGCAAAAAGTGGACAAGACCCTCAAAATTCTGAGAGAAAGAAATACTTCCAACACAGAATGTCTCTCTGGACAACCTACCGATCGAGCGTGTGTAACGTAGGTCAAGTTAAAGTGTTATGTGGTACAGCATCTACACATTCTAGCTTACCTCTTACCCCACCCCAACTGTGCTTACATTTGAGAACAGGGTGCCTAGAGGTTTAGAAGTTGCTGTTCATGATAATGAACTGAAGCCGGCCACATCCCCAATGCCAACCTAGATAACCTCTAGAAGACCTCAAACTTCATTGCAACCTGATTTCCACACTAAGGGGCACATCCTCAGCTTCATGACAGTTGGCAGCTGCCGTGATGATGGCTGGAAAGAACTGTAGAAAGATAAAAAAGAAGTGGCACCTGAATTCTTGGAAAGTCTTTTCTTAGTCCAAGAGAAGACAAGAATATTCTTCCCCTTTATGAACTTATTCTTTTCCCTAATTACTCTTTTTCTTTCAGTAGTACATGTTAGCAGTAAATAATTTTTACATGCTTTGTGTGGAGTTGGTGCATGTATAATGCATTTTAATTCCTGTTTTTGTTCCCTTTCTCTCACTTTCCTCCTCTTCCTTACATCTCCTGCTCCCCTTCCCATTTGAGAAAGTTCTATTTCCCTAATTCCTATTAACTATCTTTTATTTTGCTCTTTATTTATAATTTGGATTTCTCATGTAAGAAGAACCATGTGATATTTAAGATTTTGTGTCTGATTTATTTCTCTTACCATTATGGTCTCAAAGTGCACCCATTTTCCTACCAATGGCTCAAGTTTATCTTTTTATGGCTAAATAGTGCTCCTCGGTGTGTAAATATCACATTTTTTAAATCCATTCTGCTGATGGACATATAGGCTGCTTCCATGATTTAACTATTATAAATTGTGCTGCTATAAAAATGAGTATTCATTATCACTGAAATATGATGTTTTTAACTCTTTTGGGAAGATGCCTAGAAGGGGAACGTCTGGGTCAGACAGAATTTCTAGTTTTCATTTTCTCAGGAATTTCCATACTGATTTCCATAGCGGTTTTACTAGTGTACATTCCTACCAGCGATAAAGAAGGGTTCCTTTTTCCCTGCAGGCTCGTCAGCCTTTGTTATTCTTTGATTTCCTGATGGTGGTCATTCTTTCTGTGGTAAGATGGACTCTATGTTGTTTTAATGTGCATTTCTCTGATGGCTGGAGATGTTGACCATTCTTCAGGTATTTTATTGGCCATTTGTACTTCTTCTTTTGTGAAGTGTTTATTATTTCACTTGTCATTTATTTGATTGGGTCTTTTAATTTGGGGAGGCCTAATTTTTTTGAGTTATTTATGTATTCTAGATATTAGTCCTTTGTCTGAGGAATAGCTGGCAAAATTTCTTTCCCATTCTGCAGGTTGTCTTTTCACTCAGTTGACTGTTTCTCCTGCTCTGTATTTGTGACTCCTCAACTCTCAGGGGTGGAAAAGTTGACTTATAGGTTGGGCACCTGCTTCTCCACTCTTGGGCCACTGAACAAACATATGCTGCTGATGTTCAGCTCGGTCCAAGTCTTCACTTTGTCTTCATGACATTGAACAAAAGCTATTTCTCTGAGGAAGTCTCTTAGGAAACACACCAACAAATTTTAGGTAACAAAAATATTTTCAGACTCTGAATATTTCAAAAAGTTTTATCTTTTAGGAGTTGCTAGAGGATGGCATACACCAAGAAAATAAAAGAGAAATCTAAAATAGTGAAATCTTGAGTTTCAGGATCTAAGCAAGCTACACAGGAGATAGAAGCGCACTGCTATGATTTTGGCCTGTAGTAACCCTAAGATAAAGCCACATGGGTGGATGCAGAAGTACACAAAGTTACAGGAGTTAGGTCTCTAAGATAAAAGAAATAACAACAACACACACACACACACACACACACACACACACACACACTGGAAAGATATATTAGTTGTTTCACTGAACATACTAAAGAGAGAGTTACACTTCTGACAAAGATAAACTACTCTGGGGCATTAACAAATTATAAGCAAAGATGAAAAGGAGCCACAGGGGGGAAAAAAAAAACTTTACAGTCATGGACACCAAGTGGCTGAGGGTTGATTAAGAAAATAAATGGAATTCATGATAAACAGTGGAACCTTGGTTTATAAACTTAATTTTTTTTAATGGTTTTGAAGGAGACGGCTTCATTTGTATTTGTGTAAGGAAGATAGCCATGGTCGTGTTTGTCACCCCATCTGGAGTTTGTGAATGGAAGCAAAATTTTGCCGAACACTTTTGTTTGGGAACAATTGTTTGCAGACAGATGTGTTTGCAAACTGAGGTATTACTGTAGTTTAATTTGGAGCATAAGCGAATGTATGTTGGAAAGGGGGAGTGAATACATGTAAAAAGCTTGACCCTTTCTAACGAAAAGAAGGTTAATGTCTAACATTCAAACAACTAATAATTAAGAAATAAAAATAGTCAAGTCTTTTGATATATGTAGCAAAGAACCAGAAAAAACTAAACACTTGAAAGTAGTTGTTTCTGGGGAATAGAAATCAGTCACAAGGAAGAACAAGATCAGGGACTAATGTTTGTGTTAACTTCTGTAGAACTATTTGTTTTTAAAAGTATGTGCATGTAGTAATTGCATAGAAAAAGCAAATTATTAGCTTTCAAGTTAGTGCATATGCTATCAACCAAATAAATATCTTTTGTAATAGAATTTCTAGTAAAGATTTCTCCAGTTTTATTTAAAATTTGCTGCTAGAGACCAAGTGCTCATGGTCTAAATTAATTTGGAAACTGAAAAAAAATCATTGAAAGGAAAAGGCAGCTTTATTCCCCTAAAGAATAACTAAGTATTCTGAGTCTGTTATCCATTTTCACCATTGCGAAATTATTGAAAATGTAACACTAGATCATGAAAATATAACTTTTGCCAAAAAATTTTGACTATCAGAGAAGTGAGCTTGAAATGAAAGTTCTCAGGCTAGTTGCCTCAGTACGCTTTCCTAAGAGAAAGTCCTCCCTTGACAAAGCACTTGTCATGGGAGTGAGAAATAAAAACCTTCTCGTCATTAAATCCACTTTCATTTAGTGATTGAGAAGGTCAAGCAAAGAAGACAGCAGGGAAAATAGAACAGACTCCTCTAAAATCATCAGGAACTTTGTATCTTTTAAGGATTCGTCCTCTAACTTATTCAATTATTCTGGGTAAGTGCTTGTCACAAAAATGAAGCCAGCTACTAGGTGCGAAATTAAGGATGCAAAAGGATTGCATAATTATTTCTGAATAGGACATCCTAACCTATGCACAGAATTTTTGCACTGACCTCTGCTTTTTGGTTAGCTCAAAGTATTTTTCAGTCAATAAGCCCATGTAACTAAAATCTTTGTAGGTATTTTTTTTTCTTTGTAGGTATTAAAACTAATAAATATTTAAATCTATTTCGAATGTAAGTATATTTTACTCCGCTTTCAAAATGCTAACCTGAGTCCTAAAAATCTATTATTTCTTTCTGGTGTATAGCTGACAAATAGATATTTTCAGTATTCTCAGAGAAATTTTCAAAGAGGTCTCATTACAAAGAAAACGTTAATTTCTCAATTTCTTTTTTTTATTATTAGAAGATTTCCATTTACAAAACAGTATCTAATACAACCTTTTGATAGAAAAATATTATGTTGGCTCTTTTCAAAATTTTCTTGATATTTTAAAAAAATTCATACAACCAAAGAACTCATTAATATAACACCTTGTGGACAATAGGAAATCGAAAATCAAAACAATGTTTGAAGAGTCTCAATATACTGTGTCTTTCAGATTCAAAGGGGACGTTAGTGATGTCTTCACATGCTGTTTAAAAGACGAAGTCACAGGAAAGAGCATTTCTCCCCACACATGGTCCACATAAAAGCAGAGCTTTGACTTCTAGCTGCAAACACGTTTGCTGAGGCCATGAGTGTTTGAGCACCAGCCACTTACGCTCAACTCAGCCTGCAGCCTCTGTTCAAAGGGAGTTCCTTCCTCTGTTAGCTGCTGCTGGTTCCCAGCAGTCCACAGCTGTGCCCCGTTGTTTAAAATTGAGCCTCAGGGCTCCCTTGAACTCTTCATCCTCTCTTCCCTGATGGCGCTCACCCCATTCATGCTGGCTGCCTGGAAGCTGCTGGGGTCTGTCACTCATTCTCCGGCACCTCCAGATGCGCCAGATCAGGAAGACCAGGTCCGTGCCCCAGCTGGGCTTTTCAGTCCTAGGGATGTTCCGAAGTCGCCCTGGTGATCTACACAAGAGACCAGGCTCACAGGCTTCTTGAGACCTTTATTGTGGTTGTTTGGCAGCATCACTCCCTTCCTCCTTGGCAATCTGGAGTTCAGCTCTGTGTCAGCACCACATTGGCAAGAGGATACAGTGTTTGTGTTTTGTTTTCCTAGGAATCAAGGGAATGTTGGATTTTATGGCCCAAGAGAAGACAACTGTCTGTTTTAGTTTACCATTAAAAATCCTCAGGTGTTGTGGGTCTTGTGTGACCCACACTGGAACATAACTTTGGTTTTTTAATGTCCATGATACATCCATTTTTACCTTAAGTCATAGAATAGTCTATGATTGTATTATAGGGATGGAAGCCTTACAAGAACCATCCAGGTGAGCAGGAAAGTTTCATCTGTACATGTTCATGAGTAATTTTATGAAATTTGTAAGTTCCTGTCCTCATCCTAGCCCATGGTTTCCTCCATTCTGTCTCTTCTCCAGGAGCAATCCCGTCAACTACATGCATAAGTATGTGTGTTGTGCGTTTGTGTGAATCAGCTTTCAGTTGCTGAAACAAAACACTGACCGACAAAACTTGAAAGAGAAAAGGTTTACTTTGGCTCGTGGTTTCAACCCATAGTTTGTTTGTTCCATTGCTACGGACCTGAAATGAGACAGAATAACATAATGAAAAGGTGTGGCAGAGAAAAACTAACCACAAGGCATTTAGGAAGCAGAGAGAAAGTCAGAGAAAAGATACACCTTTCAAAGCTGAGCTCCCAGTGATCTGCTTCCTCCAACTAGCCCCCACCTCCTAACTGCCTATTCATCTATGAACTCATATCTATTGATGAGGTTAGTACTAGTTTCTTTCCTTTTTTCTTTTTTCTTTCTTTCTTTTTTTTTTTTTTAACCAAGAACACGTATTGGTACATTGTATACATAATGATCACATTCTTCATGGTTATTTTGTACCCGTACATGATATATCTTGGCTTCCCCCCTCTTCCCCACCCTTCTCTTCATTCCTCCACCCTTCCCTATTTACAGAAGGTTTATTTACATTTTTCTGTTTTTTCCCTTTCTCCTTAGTACTAATTTCTAAGATAAAAATTTCTACTTTGATTATGAGCAAATCTAAATATTTGGTTATCAGTGATCATAAGATACCTCGTTACAACTCAATAACTGATATAGTCAACTAAAATTCACACCCACCATAACCTAAAATCTGCAAATGTCTTCATGTATCCATGTTTTGAAAAGCTCTATATCTTAGTTAATGTTCAATAATTTTGAAAAATGCATGTGAACATCTCAAACTTACAGTGTATTTTAAAATTTCATGGATGTATAGATTAGTCTTGTACTTACTGAATTATCTTGCCAGGAAAGTATTATAAATCAAAATAAAATCAAATAATTTTTGTAACAGCTTTGTGATTTTGTATAAAATTTGACCATTTAAAGTGTACAATTTGGTGATTTTTGGTGTAGTCACAAAATTGTGTGTTGTCACAATTTAAAATGTTTTCATCACCCAAAAAGAGAACTCACGCCTTACAGTGTGGGCCCTTACCTCACACCATACACAAAAATTAACTTATGTTTAGACCTGTGATTAATCTTCAGTGAATTTTTATATATTGTGTGAGAGAGGGACTCAATGTCATTCTTTTTAATGTGGAAATCTTTTGTCCTAATACTATTTCTTGAGGTCAAATAACACTATTTGAGATCCTAATACTATTTCTTGAGACCAAAAAACATCTAATTTTTCTGTAAAAATAATACTTTTAAAAAGTTTAAAATACTGATAAGCAACTGCATCCAAATTCATTGCATTATGATCACAATATTACGTTCAATCACCAACTTAATAAAAGACTCAGACTCCTTAGCGTGTTTTGTCCAAGGTAACATGAGCAATGCTGTTATCAAGCTCATAAAGTTATGTTTAATAGGCTGCAGAGTCCTAATGTATTACATAAAAAGTTCTTACCGTCCTTCTTCGCATTTACTGCTTTAATTTTACTGCAACAAATCAGTTAATTAAAAGAAAGAGCTATGGTATCCTGGGATTTATGAAGCTTTCAAAGATCGCTTTGGACAGGAGAATGTTGGAAAACATTTTGAATCACATGAATGATTTATAGGAAAATGGTGTAAGAGCATCTGTATACCTGGCCTCTTTATTTCATCATAAATTTTCTGGTGCAAATATGGGTATAAGAGATCAAACCATTTGCATCTCTGCCGGCTTGAAATTATAAAGTCTATCTGGTTTTGGGGTTGCTACAATATGTTGAGCAGTTTCTGTTTATGTTTTAACATCTTTTTGCTTTTCTGTCTAATTTTTTATTAGTATATGTTTGCGATACACGAATATATTTGTGATGGGCGTGTCTTAATATCATATAAACTCACATTGGCTAGTCCTTATTCATGATAAAATTTGTCACTTCATCCCTCACCATGTTATTACCAACATCAAGAGCTCCAACACCATCCTCTTATTAGTACCAAAACCAAAAAGCACTGAAGCTCAATTATACTGAACCTAAGATATCAAAAGTTTTTCCTCCTTATCCATAATAGTCTTATGTAGTCTTTGAAATTCTAACCAATAGTAAAGTTTATCACCTACCCAATACTAGTCATATGAGACACTGTGCCTTCCTCTTTTTATTGTTCTTTTAAGCCTAAAGCTCTAAGTCTTTGAGATAATAATACTTTGGCAATTTAAACATAATTTATATCTTAACTTTTCATGACCTAACTTTTATATAGCATGATACTATAGAACACTAAATACAAATTCATAAAATTGATTTCAGTAACTATGTGGCTCAGTGTTTATTTGAAAAAAATTATATCAAATTATGCTAACAAGTCTATGCAAAAATCAAAATGAATCACTAATTTATAGATTTTTATGGAAGTAGAATTTTTAGACAATACAGTGCACATTCTAAACGTTGGAATTCCATGAGTTTTGACAAATGTAAGCACTCAATGACAAACGTAACCATCACCCCCATAAAGATGGAGAACATTTCTACCAACCCCATTGTTTCCCCAAACCTCTTTGCAGTCCAACAACACTCCTACCTTGGTCTCAGGAAACCACTAACCTACTTTCTGTTTCTATGGGCTGGCTTTGCCTTTTCTAAAATTTCATGTCAATGGACTCACACCACATGCACTCCTTTCATTCTGCTTTCATCCTTTAGACAAAATACTTACAAGATCTGTACATCCACGCTGAGGGCATGAAACTTAGTTACTCTTCATTGCTGAGTAGTGTAAATTGTGTTGCTATACCCATTTATTTATCCTCTCTCCTATTGCTGCACTTTTGAGTTGTTGCTAGTTTCTTACTATAACAAATAAAATGACTAGTATTTGTGCCTAAGTTTTTGTGTGGATATATGTTTTCATTCCTCTTAGCTAAATACTCAGGAGTAGAATTTCTAAGCCTTCTGATAATTGTGTATTTAACTTAAAAATAAAAAAAGAACTTCCGGACTCCTTTCTGAAGTACAGTAGTTGTATCATCTTACATTCCTAACAGGAGTATATCCCGGTGTTGGGAATTACTGTTCTACATTATATACTGAGAAGAAAACATTTTTGTGGTTCTGCAGAATTGGGACAAATAACATGAGATCCTTCACTAAGAATAAACTTTGGGAATTTAATTTACAACACTATATGCAGTGGAAGAACTCCAGAGAGAGTTCTCTAACTCTGGATGTACTTTTTTAGTACACGTTTGTAGTACATAACCTTTACATTCATTGTGGGGAATTGGTACATGTACATAATACATCTTAATTTCTTTTTTTCAGCCCCTTTCCCTCCCCTAGTCCATCTCTTAATCCTCATTTTTTGCTTGCTTACATGTATTTTGATGAACTTTGGCACATTAAAATTATAAAAAATTTATGTGAGTAGACAGCAGTTCATGAGTGAGACAGCTCCAGGCAGATGTGGTTTTGGGGCTTTGTTGAAAAGACAGGATATTCAAGGTGAAAGTGGAATCAAAGTAATAATTCGATTGGTTTAGAAATTGCTTTTTTTTAATTTTATTTTATTTTAATGGTACATTTTAGATGTACATACTGATAACATTCATCATTGGGGATTTGTACACGTACATGATATACTTTTGCTTCTTTTTTACCATTGCCCTCCCCGCCCTTCACCCCCTCCTCCCTCCTTATTTACAAAAGCTTTGTTTCCATTTTTTCCTTCCATTTCTATTTCTCTTGTCCTCTGTTCTGTTCCCCCTCCCTTGTTCCCTTTCCCAATATAATACATTTTAGTCTTTATCTACACTTTCAGTTTCTCACACCAAAGAAACAATGCAGTATTTAAACATGTGTGTCTGATTTATTTCACTTAAGAGTATGGTCTCAAGATGCATCCATTTACCTAGAAATATCTCAAGCTTATCATTCTTTATGGCAGAGTAGTACTCCATTGTACAAAAAAAAACACATTTTCCTTTATCCATTCTGCTGTTGATGGGCATTTGGGCTGTTTCTAAGATTTAGCTATTACAAACTGTGCTGCTATAAGCATGGGTGTGCATATATAGCTGCGGTATAATGCTTTTAATTCTTTTGGGAAGATGCTAAGAAGGGGAATAGCTGGGTCAAATGGAATCTCTACTTCTAGTTCCCTGAGGAATCTCCACACTGATTTCCATAGCAGTTGCACCAGTCTACATTCCCACCAACGGTGGAGAAGTGTTCCTTTTTCTCCACAGCCCCTCCAGCATTTGTTATTGACTGATTTGTTGATAATAACCATTGTTTCTGGAGTGAGGTGAAATCTCGGGGAAATCAATAGCATTCTTGTACACAAACAACGGACTCACTGAGAGAGAAATTAGGGAAACAACACCTTTCACAATAGTATCCACAAAAAATGAAGTACCTAGGAATCAATCTAATCCAGGAAGTTAAAGATCTATACAACGAAAACTACAGTACTTTGAAAAAGGAGATTGAAGAAGATATCAGAAGATGGAAAGATATCCCTTGCTCCTGGGTAGGAAGAACCAATATAGAGAAAATGACCATACTCCCAAAACTGTTATACAGATTTAATGCAATCCCAATTAAATTACCAATAGCATACCTCACAGAATTAGAGAAAACAATCCTAAAATTCATTTGGAACCAAAGAAACCTAGAATAGCAAAAGCAATTCTAGGCAACAAGAGCAAAGCAGGGGCCATCACAATCCCTGATCTAAAACTATATTACAAAGCTACTGTAATAAAAACGGAATGGTACTGGCACAAAAACAGACCCCAGAACCAATGGAACAGATTAGAAGATGAAGAAACATGTCCAAACACTCTTAGAAATTGCTTTTTTGGACAGTCCCACTAAAAAGCTGAAGACGATATAACTAGTGCCCAGTTGTTTGCCTGTGTTTGGATGAGTTTTGAATTTCATTTTCTTTTACATCCTTAGTAAAGTTTCAGCTTGCTTCCATAGGAACCCAGACATTACAGCCACCTCTGTACAATGGTCCCCTGTGTAACTATTTAAACTGTATTTATATTTAAGGAAAAAAGGAATGTATGACCTTGGAGATATTGCTAGGTCATAAAAACCAGACACAAAGGGGTTTATCTAGTCACTGAAGAGATGTATTTTGAAAAGTTGAAGAATTCAAGATGTTTTTCCATCCACTCTCCAAGAGGGAAAAGTAAATTTTACTCCCTCCTCATGGAAGGCATGGGAGGGGAAGGGGGACAGTTTCCTTTTTCTTTTGTATGTAAGGAGAGAAAACCTCTTTTTTCCATCCCCTGCCAGTGAGGATGGAGCCACTCATGTAGGTGATCTTTTCCACTTGGCTTCCCTAGCATTCCTGCAGCCAATCAACTATGCAACAAGGACTGGTCTACATATTATGATGTGAAAAATAAAACTAACTGGTCTCTAATGCAGAGCATATTGGGCTCAATATGTTCATTGAGAATAAATTTAATCAAGATAAATTTTAAAAACTGACCATAAATTTTTCCCAAAAAAATCATATTACTGAGGTTTCTAACTTTAGTCTATGGTACTGGCTGTGTAGTGGTATCTCATTTTGCTGTTCATCTTCATTTTCCTAAAGACTAATGTTGAATATATTTTCATACGCTTAATCATTGGCATACCTAGGGAGATTTCTGTTACAATTTTCTCCATTTTTTATTTTTTTCATTACTGAGTTGTGAGCTTTTTACACATTTGAATACATGTCCTTTGTCAGATGTGTATATGGTGAATATTTTTTCCTGCTCTATTTCTTATTTTTCCCTTTTCTTATCAGAATCACTCAAACAGCAGAAATTTATAGTAGTGATGAAATGAGATTAAACATATATATCAGTGAAACAAAACTGAGTCCAGGAACAGACCCACCCGTTTATGGATGACAGATTTTTAAAGTAACATAAGTCATATATCTGCCAACACTTTATAGCTTAAAACTTGTAAAATATTACTTTAAAATAAATAATACCAAAATAAGGCTGATTAATTCTAATCATCTGAAACCACGTGTAATACAAACAATGAGTGATGAAACTTGTACATGGCTGACAGAACTTTAACAATGAACCAAGGTAACTCCATGAGAGCAAAAAAGTAAAATTCCCAATAAATGATAGTGAACAACTGAATATCTATTTGGGGGGGCAAAAAAACAATGTTATATTTTTACTTTGCATCATCCATAAAAATGAATTCAATGTAGATGATATAACTAATTATAAAGGCTAAGACTGTGAAACTTTTGTAAATAAATAGGAGAAAATCTTTACAACCTTTGGATAGGCCAAGAGTCCTTAGAAAACCAAAGGCATACAGCAGTACATTTGAAAACCTTTTCAGTAGTAAATCCAAAATATGTCCACGATTTATCTTGCTGCTTCTATTTTTCCACAAGATATATCAGGTACAGGCACATATTCCCTATGATGAATGTTATCATTATGTATATCTAAAATGTACCACTACAATAAAACTTTAAAAAAAGAAAAAAAATGTCCAGGGAGAAATGAGACTTCTTTTTCCTAAATAAAGCATGTTACACATTCCAGTGAACACCGTCCATGAGATTAGTCACTCCATTGCTGGTAGAGGACCAGTGTGCAGGACAATGGAAGAGATCCACGTGCTAAGGGAAAGGACACCACTTATCTGCCTCCTACACAGGGAGAGGATGAGGTGTAGTCCAAGAAACTAAGGAGTGTCTTATCCCAATCTTTGGCATTGTTCTGCTTTTTAACTATCTTATTTGACATCCTCCTTTGCCTGGAGTAATATTTTTGTTTTTTAGGGTTGGCCCAATTTCACTCTCATCTTTAACAGGTTCTACTTAATTTTCTGTACTGTAGTTATACCGAGACTGTTCTCCAGTGTGACTTGGAAGGAATGCTGTAGCTGTGAGAGGAGGGCCATGGCCTTGGCAGGAAAGGAACAAAAAAAAATAAATAAAATAAAATAAGAAAAAGACAGGTTGAGCACCTGAAAGACTGAAAAGGTGCCCGGTCATACAGTTGAAGGGTGCTGTTGAGTGAAAATCATCATCAACATTTTATTTCTCTTTTTCCAATAGAGATTTTTAAAAATCATTTATTTTCCTTATGGAATGTTATGGACATACAGACAAGTCCTGAGAATGATCTCACAGTGCCTTTGCATCTGTATACTCATTACATTTGACAGGCGCGCTTGGAATTGCCTTTGCTTCCTTCTGTTCAAGGCTTTGGTGTCCTCCTTGTTTGCCCAGCTCAGTAGATTTCTTAATTTCCGAACTGAATGCAGTGTATTCTTCCTGCTTTCTCCTCGGGTGTTTTCACTGCTGAGGTCTGTGATCCCATCTCTCTCTGTGCAGAATTGGAATATAACTTGGTCATGGAATGGCATATCATTTTTACATTTAAAATAAATGTGTCCTACCAATAAATGGTAATGTTTGTGTTTCAAAAAACTGCGGTAATAAGGCATACTGAGCTAATACAGAATGCGATCCACAAACTAGAGAATGAGGGAAAGCCTTGGCGCAAATTTAGCTAGAGGAAGACAGAGCATGATCAATAAGAGTACAGACTAACCCTTAATTACCTCATCTCCAGCACAGGTTTATAAATTTGTAAATTAGGTTCTGTGACCCATTTCCAGGGAAAAGGCAAAGCACAGCAAAAAAGGCTTTGAAAGCTAAGAGTACGAAGCCCTGTCTGCTACCTTTCATCTCTTTCTCTAAATCTGGTGCTCTTCACAGAGGTGCTTTGGAGTTTCATAAATCAAAGAAGCAAAAGGGAAATCCACCTGTTGAAAATGCAGAATACCTCCTTACGTTACCTCTGTCCCCACGCTAATAGGAACTATGTCAGCGTTTCATAATACACATTTTACTCCTGATTTTGTGCCTGGACAATTTTAAGAAGTGTATGAACTCTTTCAGGGTTAATACTGCAGTGAAATATTCTATATTCATGCCAAAAGGATACAATACATGCATGAAGTATTGAAAAAAAGAAATAATTCAAAAGTACAAAAATGATATTGCCTTTTGAACACAGTTTTATGAATTTTTCTAATATAGATTAAACTTTATTGCAATAGCATTAAGTGTACCTTAAATACACTCTGCATACTGAAATTATGTAATACTGGGTTTTATTTAAAATAAATGAGCTGTCAGTTGTGAATTGAAATATTTTATAATCAAAAGATAGTTTTGGAATGGCCTTTGATCTATACTGAGTTTTTATTGTTCAAGCTCAAGTTATTTGTGCTGTGAAATGATGTGCAAAAAAAGAGATTTTGTGAAGCAAAGAGAAATAAAGTAAAATGTAAAGATTGTATGCAATACTAAAACTGGATCATTTAAAGGTGATGAATGTTTGACACCATTATGGTTAATGACCAGTAAAAAGACATCAACCAGAAACTAAGAAAAGAAAAAAATGAATTACCATCATCAATGAAGAAATCTTTAGTCTCAGTAGGAAGTCCTGGAAATCAGATTAAAGCAACAATGAGATGCCATTTTTCAACTATTAAATTAAAAAAGACAAAGTCACATCTATTAAGGATAGTTTAGACGGATTTAAAATAACTTGTTAATACTAGAGACCACAGATGAATGGAATTGGAACAACAAAGAGTAAATTAATTATACACTAGAGACTTCTGAAATTGCCTACCTGTCTAAAAGAACACGTATTAGTCAAGTAGCTTAAAAATTAGTAATATGTTAGTACAGCAATAGAAAAGGTATAGATAAGCACACAAACACACACACATATAAACACACACACACAGAGTTTTCTGTTTGGCTACCTTATACACTAAGGTTAAACTCTAAATTTCTGGACTGCCATTTGGTAATTTAAATAATTTTTAAATGTACAAATTCTTTGATACACAAAAATATATTTGTAAAGGCTTTATCCCACCAAAAATTACAATTATATGCAAAGATAACTATTATATGGTTTAACAAGAATTTGTGCTACAGCAAAAATTGAAAATAATCTGTCCAACAATAATAAACCGGTTTAATAAATCATGAGGTCTCTCATGAGGTATTGTACTATGCAAAACAGCATTTCCTAATTATGTCATAAAATAATACTTAATGGCATTGGACTGTTCATTAAATATTGTTAAATAGGGAATATATAAAATGCTATTGTAGCTGAGCCCACTTCTGTTTAAAATTACAGTTATGATTTTCTATAAACATACATATGATGACATTATGAATTTGCATAAGAATATTAACATTGCTAGTGTTTCATTGTTAAAGGGATGAGATAATTTTGGTGTGCCAGTGGGTTCCGGAGACTGTTCAAGTAGCAGTTAAGATCTAAAGAAACAATTGAGCAGACAAAAACTGATTTGAGTGAGAGGAAATGGGAATTTTTCTGACATTTGTATCTGCAAAGGAAAATAAATAGATTGAAGAAATACGAAAAAGAGAATTCTAAGATAAACCGCATTGAATCCAGACCTTGTATAATCCTCTTGGCTTGAATGTGGAGAATTTGTCATTTGCTTCTTCTGGTTAATAGAATATAGTAAAAGTGACAGGATAGTCACTCTCATTTCTGTGCTACCTTGTATAGGTCTCTGAAGTCTCTGTCTCCATAAATGAAAGCACCAGCTTCTTTGCTGCCATGTTGTGAGAGCTACAAAAGGGGCACATGACAAAGAAGTGTGAGAGTTTCCGGAACCTGAGAGTGGTTCTGGGTGACAGACAGCAAGGAATTGGACCCTCAGTCCTACAACGACAAGTGACTCGGTTCCACTAACAACCACTTGGAAAAGGACCCTGAATTTCAGACAGGAAGACAGTTTGGAGGACACTGTGACTGTAACCCTGTAAGACTCCAAGCAAAGTTGAATCACCCTCCACCCCTGAACCACAGAAACTGGGAAATAATAAAAACAGGCTGTTTTAAAGCACTAACACTGTGTGAGAATTCCTTTCACAGCAACAGAAAACTAATGCAAGAGACTAATGCTAAAATTTGTTGCAGAACCTTAATTGAACTCAATAATTGAACTCAATAATTAAATACTCTTTAATCCTTTTAATTCAACAAATATTTGTTCAACACCTATGAATAAACCACACTCCTTGCTAGGTATTGATTAAATAATGTTTGCGCGGGCTGGGGATTTAGCTCAGTGGTTAGAGTTCTTGCCTTGTAAGTACAAGGCCCTGAGTTCGATCCCCAGCACCAAAATAAAAAATAAAAAAAAAAAAAAATAATGTTTGTACTTGGGGCGATTATAGTTGGAGAAATAGGTAGAAAGTAGCCAGACATAATGACATCTTATGATTATGATAGAAGAGTTATATTCAGAATCTATGAATCATATAAGACTAAGCAAGAATGGTGATTGAGAGAATATACTTTGGATACTGACTGACCTGGATTTCAATTCCAGCCCAATCATGCGCTAACTTTAAGAGTTTGGACCAGCTGAATAAGTAGAAGCCTCATTCCCCCCAGATAGGGGATACTGGAACCTGCAAGAATAATAACTCATGTTATGGAATATAAAACAGTTGGAAAACTAAGCTAAACTAGCTTTTTAGGCAGATTGCAAACCTAATGAGCTTGTAGCAGCATGTGAAATGACTGAAAAGCAGTGATGTGTGCTGGTTGCAGGTAAGTGTACTTGAAAATGAGCTCAAAAAAACAATGATAATTTGCAAGCTTAATATTAAAAAAGAATGTTCAGGTATTCAGAGAATTTTGGCACTGAAAAGATTAAAAGACAAATGAGAAGGATGATGGACATTGAGTAAAGATGGCCCGTGAAATCTAGCCTCATACCCAAGCTCCAACTAAGGACCTGTCGTGAAACACATCTTTAAAGACTCTGGATCATTTGAAGGTAAATAGTAAATTAAAGTGGCTTCCCAGTAAGCCTTCCAAACTGGTTAAGATGGCTTAGGGAAAGAACCTACTGGTGTCTTTTCCACCTGTGCCTGGTAGACTTGGCCAGCAGCGGTGAACTCACAGAGAGAAGGGGGTGGTAGTCCACCAGGGCAAGAAGGTGAAGACATATAGCTGATGTGAAAATTAAGAGACTTTTGAATCTTGAGGGCTGTGAGTGTGGCTACTGGTGTGTGAAACTGACTGTCAGATAAGAATTTCCGTTTTTGAGTCATATAGCAACAGAATTACCAGTCTGCACTAAAAGAACCTTTTTGACTTTTTGAAACTTAAAAAGACCCTTCCATCCTCAAAAATCAGTAAGTAGGGAGTGGACTGAGAAAATACAGAAGGCACTTAATGAAGACGTATGCCAGCAATACCCAGGGAGGATAACGGAAAAGGAGAAAGCTCACAGAAGGCAGTGCCAAGAGTGAAGGAAAACGATACAGTGATGTGGGGCCTAAGCAGGCAGTGCATTCTCTGCTCTTGGGGTGGGGGTGCGGAGCCAGTGCAGCATCTAGCCAGGGGACTCCTGAGCACCAGCGGTGGGTGTATAGCTCCCATTCTTCCTCTGTTTGAGTGTCTATTCTATTCAGACTCCCCTGACCTTCTCACACTATTGTAAATTGAGTGTGTGAGGGAACGGGCAAATTACCTTATTCATTCAGAGGTCTCTGTAATAACAGGAGAAATATCACGACCAAAATGAACAATGGCATCAGTCAGAGATCCAAGATTTGGAGTCAGATCTTGTGACTTGGTGGAACTTCAAGCTATAATCCCTTATGGAAGGGGTCCAGAGCCCAATTTACGAACTTGAGATAGGAGATAGGGTGTGGGTTAGACTGTCTGGGAAGAGAAGTGTGGGATCCCAGCAATGCCTCTCAGGACCTGTATACAGAAGTTCTCACAAGTTCTCTTGAGATTTGGATAGCATAAAAGAACACAAGTGCCATGAAGAGCTCACTATCATGGCTTTCTTCACGACAGCCCACCCTGGGTCCTCCAGGGCATAATTTTATCTTCCTTTTTACTCAACTCAAGCTCACTCTGCAGACCCAGTTTCTCCTTCACTCTTCGCTTTTACTTTTTTAAATGAATTTTGTCACCATCTTTTCCTTATTTTGTTCAATTCATTGTTCAAGATAAGAATGTGGAATCCAGCTCCAGAAGGAGAGGCGAGCAACCCAGAATCCAGGAATGTTTATTTGTTGAGCCACTTTTAGAAGGAGACTACCCAATAACAGGCTTACTGTGTCTTTAATATCTTTAGGATTTTTTTTTTTTGAATGAGTTTCCTGGAACGAAAAAATTTGAGTAACTTTTGTACTGAAGCTACAGATTATTTTTTAAGAATCCTTTCAAAATCTCAATTTCCTTGTCTCCTTTCTACTTATTGTTTAATTTCTTCTATTCTACCTCAAAAAATCATCCCTCACTCCTTATTTGAAATGAGACGATTAACCTTCTTCTCTTTCACCACCCATTCCCAGGGGGGAAAGAGATTTCATCCAATTGAAATATAATCATTATCAATATAAACAATCAAGCATATACAAACATCTAATTCATTCATGTAGCTTCACATATATACTTAAAAGCACAAATATGTGATATATTAATTTATATCGTATTTAAACAATTTTATTCAATATATATTTGGGTTTTATTGCCTTTAACATTGCTTTGCTCTCTTTTCTGATTCTATTGTTTAAGAAATGGTTCTTCTCAGCTTGTGTGGATGCTATCAATGAAACCTCATCTCGCCAGATGTGGTGATGCACACCTATAATGCCAGCATTAGGAAGCTGAGGCAGGAGGATCATCTCAACTTCAAGGCCAGCCTAGAATATAATATAGCAAGACCGGGTCTCAAAAAAATAAATAAATAAAAATAGAAATTTAAAAAAAAACAGAAAAAAAGAGAAGAAAAAGAAAAGAAAATTTCAAAAATCTCATCTCCATCCCTAAGAACTAATATATATATATAATTATATATAATTATATATATATAATTAATTATATATATAATTAGTATATATATATAATTTATATATATATATAATATATAATTATATATATATAATTTTAGGAAGTTTTTATTTGTCCTACAGGTATTAATATGCAAGCTCTTCAATATAATCATCTACTATATTGCTCTTAAAAGTGATCTTTAAAACTTTAAAGCTTCCTTACATTCAACTCATGAAATCACATGGTCTTACATATAGTGGTACAACTAAACTATTATAATTTAAACACACTAAAATTTTGTCCTTTTGAAGAATCAATTCTATTAGCTAGCTTTAAATTTTTTTCAAAGAATCTTTGCAGGAAAATTTGTTTTCCTTAAATATGCTTTTATTGTTCAAAATAAAGTAATTGAAAGTACATCCTATAATAGCAAACTTCTTCTCTCAATGGAATTATTTTGAGGAAAAAGTCAGGCACATATAGTGATTATTTTCCTAGTGCAAAAACTTAGTTCAAAATTGGTTCATGTA
>PVJO010024157.1:0-24824 GCA_004026905.1 Hystrix cristata
CTCTGCATCATTTTTTCATAGAATCGTTCTGGCTGTGTTTGAATATGTATCTTCAAAGATTAACTTTTTGTTTGTTTGGTTTTTTTGAGGCAGGTTCTTACTACATAGTTGAGGCTGGCCTTGAACCCAGCAATCCTCCTGTATCAGCCTCCCAAGTTCTGAGATTACAGGCATGTGCCAGCATGCCTCACAAGGATGAACTTTAGACTCACTTTGATATGTTCTAAAATAGATCATATGGGGATATTGGTGAAATTATAATTTGTTTTTGCTTTTCTTAGGGTTTCATTTATTTTACATTTAAGATGAATACTCAATTTAATTTCATAAAAGTTAAATAATAGAAATGTTTTCCTTTGAGTAATCTCAACCACATCAAATAAGTTTGAACTTGTTGTTTTTTTTTTTGTTTTGTTTTCAATATGTAATAATTACATTCATCTTGGGGAACTGGTACATATACGTATCACATATTAACTTTTACTTCCACTTCCCATCTCCACAAAGTCTACCTCCCCATTTCCTATCAGCAATCTTTTATTTTCCTCCTTATTTATAAAATATTTTGAGTTTCTCACATAAGATAAACCATGCAATATTTAACCTTCTGTGTCTCATTGATTTCACTTAACATGGTCTTCAAGGTACATCCATTTTAACCTACAAATGACTCAAGTTTAATCTTCTTCATGAGGGGCTGGGGATTTAGCTCAGTAGAGTGCTTGGCTAACAAAAGCAAGCCCCTGAGTTTGATCCCCAGCACGCCCCCAAAAAATCTTCTTTATGAAAGCATAGTACTCCACTGTGCATAAATATCACATTTTCCTTATCCGTTCATCTGTTAATTGTTTGCATTCCCACCAACATTGAAGGGTTCCATTTCCCCCACAGCCTCACCACTATTTACAAATGTAAATGTTACTTGCTAACATTTGAGTTCTTGATGATGGCTAGTCTTTCTGGAGTAATATGCGATCTCAGTGTTGTTCTGATTTGTATCTCTCTAAGGGCCAAAGATGCTGGGCATTTTTTCATGTACTTACTGGCCATTTTCACTTCTTCCCTTGAGAGTGTCTCTTCATTTCAATTACCTGTGTTTTGATTGGGCCTTTTATTTTTTGGTGTGTAACACTCCTATTTTCTAAATATTTTAACTGGAATTTGGTCTCCTCTATCAGCCAAGAATTATTTACAAGTGCTTTAAATTCCTAAAAAAATGAGTATTTCCAGTTTTGCTATAAAGATTTGGGTTTATAGCACTGACATCAATGAATATCAACTATTAGAGAGGACTACTTTTCATAGTTAAGTTTGCTTTTGTGACTTACCTCTTAATATGTGGTCATTTTTAAAAATTGTCTTTTTCAGGGGGGTGAGGGGAAGAGAGTCTTGCTAAATTGCCAAGGACCTCAAGCTCATGACACTTCTTTTTCAGCCTCCCAAGTAACTGGGATTACAGTTGTTCACCACCGTGCCCAGCTTAATTTTAATAACTATTCTAATGCAGAGAGATCAACCTTATTATTTACTCAGATCTTTTATACCCTTACTTTTATCTACTTGCTCTATTAAGGTTTAAAAAATTACACTTAAAAGATCTTATTTGTATTGTGTGTGACAATTTATTTCCTAAAGTTTCAGCTTTGTAGCAGTTATCCAGCACAAGGGTTTACAACAGCTCAATCTTTACCACCAATTATAGATATCATTATAGTCACTCTATCCTGGTTTCTGCCTTCAACTTATGAACTTTTACTTGTTAGAAATTAAGCTTTACATATGTTCTACACATGCATAAGGCATGCATGGGTCATCCTTACAACTTATATTCACATGAAGAGACAAATGTAATGTTACTTGCTAAATACGTTAAAAGCAGAAGCACTGTTTTAAGAGTGGCTCTTGGTGCTTATCAAAAATGAACTTACATGTTTGAGAAGAGACTGGTCAGTATACAATAAACAGGGAAGAGAGGCTTGGGCTGGACCAAGGAGCAAAAAGCAGAAGACTGCACCACTCTCTCCTAGTTCTGCTTGTTTCTTCTAGCAGTTTCCCAAATCTCATCATTTTACTGAGCTTAATGAATTCCTTTTACAAAATCTTATTAAGCCAACTGCAGTCGCACACACCTGTAATCCCAACTACTCGGGAGGCTAAAGTGGAAAGAAGACAAGTTTGCAGCCAGTCTGGTCAACTCAGTACCACCCGGTCTCAAAATGAGAAGGGCTGGGGACGTAGCCCAGTAGGAGAGAGCGTGCGTGGCAAGTGGGAAGCCCTGAACTCCATCACCAGTATTACAAAAAATCAAAACAACCTTGCTAAAATTTTATTTTCCATTCCCAGAGGCCTTACACCTTAAAAATCGTAATCCACATTAGAAATCTTTCCCAATGTTATTGTCATTGAAAGTATACACTGGCTGGGGATTTAGCTCAGTGGTAGAGCACTTGCCTTGCAAGTACAAGGCCCTGAGTTTGATCCCCAGTCCCCAGCACCTTAAAAAAAAAAAAAGAAAGTGTATACTAATAAGAAGCTAATAATTTATATCGCACAGGTGGCAGCGGAAGAGACTGGAGGCTGAGTAGAAGCAAGAGAGAAAAGGAAGGGTGTTTCTTAGTATGTACTTTACATTTGTCTTAAAATTTTGAACTATAAGGATTTATTACGTATTAATTTTCTAAATGTAAAAATCAGAAATTTAAAAATTTCTAATATCACAAAATTTTAAAATACAACTTACCAGTCATATTTTCATCCAACGTGAGAGAAACTCCTACGTCACAGATTTTAATTGTTTCAAAATCACCTTTAATTACAACATTTGAAGACTTTATGTCTCCATGAAGCAGTTTCTTTTCTTGGTGCAGATACTAAAATGATAAAAAACGTTAACACCTATGAGCAAAAATACAAACTAATAAAAATACAATCTTCAAGTAAAAATAATGACCTGAACTCTGATCCTAAACTAGACTTATTACTTATCCATCATTTCAAATAATTTAAGGAACATCCCATGTCATTTCTAAAAGACTTTTTTAAAATGTTTATATAAATAAGTTCACTTTGTATTTTCAGACCCATCCCTTATACTTTAATATCAGAAAGTACTATAGCAGATTTCAAAATACACTGCAATTTTACTTAAGGCTGGTATTTTTATTAACAATTTTGAATCTTCACAATGAGGTAGTTTCCTCAAACTGTTGAGATAATGCAGAACTGATAGACCACTTACGGCTACATATAATTCAGAAGCAGAAATGTAATCTAAGGCTATATTTTGTTAAACATATTAATGACCTCCTCCTTTTAAGACAGGGTCTTGCTATGTATTCCAGGTTGGCCTTGAATTCACTATGTAGCCCAGTTAGCCTTAAACTCGCAGCAGTCCTCCTGCCTCAGCTTCCCAAGTGCTAGAATTGCAGGCATGCAACACCATGTAAAGCATTAACCTCTTTTTGGATTTAGCAAGTAAAAATATTCACTCACATTTTTTTAAATGTCCTACAAAATAGTTATTTGTTCATTCTTCGGCATTTGAGAACTTCTGTATGAGCTCAGCTTGGAAATGATGCAGAGATCGTTTTTGGTATAGATCTGCTCTTTACACAGGGACACTGAACTATGCTTAGTTTAAATGCCACCTGTCATACAGTGAATGGGCCCATATAGTCACGCTAATTAATTTCATGATACATATACACTTCAAATCCTTAGTTTTAAATAATTCAGATTTTTCTATTTATTCATGCATTTAAAATATGTATTTAGAAACACTGCCTTTCTCCCCACTTCAAATCAATTTCATTTGAATGCTTAACACACAACCTTGACATCAGTATCATCCTAACTTGGTCCATTTTTGAGTCATCCAGTGGTTTTCTGGAGTCATTGTTATTGTTACTTCTGCTGAGGTGATTTAGTGTGGAGAACCTTTTTGTTCCTTTTATCGTGTCTACCCAAAGGCATGATCATTTTTTTGCATAACACTAAACTTTAGTCACCGGACCTGTAAATATATGTTCGTGATGTCCAAAACTTAATATCCTACAACGTAATCATTAAGACATCTGCTTGTATCAACAGGGGTTAGGCTGGACTCTCAGGAACAACCATTACATTTGTATTAAGTTTATTAATCCATTTAACTAAGTCTAACAGGTGAGCGCTATTGCAGAACTACGTGAGCTAGGTTACTTCAGACTTACGTGAGGGCCCCAAACAATATTTTGCTGATCAAAATAAAGAAATGGTACGTTCTGCAATATGGGACTTTATAAAGACTTGAATTTCAGGAAACTCCCTCTATTAGAAGGATATAAAACAAATTCTACCTTGTCATTAGGTATAAAGTGTTTGGTTTCTTCAGAGTCTACAAAAGTCATTTAAAATATAATGGCATAGTTACCTTTAAGCCTCTCGCCATGTTCAAAGCAACTTTTAAGATGATAGCGGCTGGAAAAGGACTTTGGCTGTCTTTATATCGCTCTTCTATTAAATCATTTAGGGATTTTTCCCCTCCATACTCCATAGCAAGGCACATGCTGCCATCGCTGGCTTCAGTAAAAGCACGATAACCTTAAGAAAACATGACACCTTTTAAAGTATAAGAAAGAACAAGAGTATTTAATAATTTACAGTAATATGACTGAAAACATGGATCTGGACTAACACTGATTAACACAGAAACAGCTATTATTCACTGTATCTAACTCAGTCGATCTAATGTAAAATGCCTTCAGTATCTGCCATTGTACCACAAATTAAAGTATTTTTACTATTCTGTGCTTCCTAAATAGTACAGCCCTACTAATACTAAAAATGCAAACTGAAAACAAGGAAACTATCCAACTGGATCAAATTATCTACATTAAGATCATTTATATTCCTGAAATCTTCATAGTACCAGCACCGTAATGACTGTATCTATCCCCATGAAGTTTACATACTTTAGCATCTAAGAAGTATTTTATGTGAATATTTATTTCAAACTGTTCACATTAATTTGACCCCTTACACCCCCCAGCCCCATCCTCTTCATTTTTATTACCAAAACTAGTTAAGAGGGTGTTACGTTGTTTCTGGATATATAGAGTATTATGATACCACTTGCTGCTACCGAAATATTTATACTTACCTACAATGTTTGGATGATGAAGGCTTTTCAAAATTTTAGCTTCATCAGTCAGTCTCTGTTGATAGATACTTCGATAATGATCATTACATATAGGATTAATCTTTTTCACAGCCCATGGGGAATGAGACAAACCTCTTGGAGATCTAAATAATAATAATAATAATAACAGTACAAAAATGAATAAAAACAATACATTTTCAAATGACAAGAACTTACAAATTTCAAAAAGATCTTGATAGTAATTTGTTTAAAAAACAAAACAATATTTAGCTAGACACAGTGGCACACTCCTGTAATCCCAGCACTTTGGAGGCTGAGATAGGAGGATCATGAGTTCAAGACCAGCCTGGGTTAATAAAGTGAGATCCTGTCTCAAATAACAAAACAAAATTAAAAAACAGTATTTAAAATATTTCAGACTATCAACACCTCTGACACATTTCTATTTCAACTGGAAGTATCATATATACTGAAAAAAATTGATAGCTATACAATGAGGAAAAAAAGAGGATATAGATGGAATTCATTAATTTTAAATATGAAAACTGCTACTATCTTTTCTAATGTTTCTAATGTCAGACTGCCAACTACTTAAGACACATTTAACTGTATGTACCAGATATGAATTATAGGATGCTAACACCATAAACATTAATCCTTAAGGAATTTAATTGAAGAGATACTCAAAAACATGTGGCTTGTTTAATAATCATCCAAAGAACACCATGCTATTCATTACCAACAACTATTGCACTTCTACACAGACCAGTTCACCTTATACCTTTCATCACATGCTGAAAGATGTGATTAGGAGAGAAAAATAAACATAGATAAGGAAAATGTAAGTTTTTCATATTCTAGGAGGATGTGGCCATTTTAAGAATATTTAAGGTATTAATGTTTTAAGGCCTAAATAAATGTGTAAAACAAGTATAGATCATATAAGGACACAAAGACTAATGAAAGAACTTCAAAAATTCAAGACAAAAAGTTTAACCATAAAAACATAAGATAATAGACTGGGCCCCAGCTGTATCAGTGGTAGAGTGCTTGCCTCGTGTGCACTAGGCCCTGCTCAATCACCACCACTGCACAAAGAAGAAGAAAACAGAAGGTGATTAAACCAAAGATCTGTCCTTTTCCATATTTATCCTAATCTACAGAACAACAAAAACGGATTTAAGAAATCTGAATAAAATACTTGGCTAAGCTGAGAGTTGATTCACTGAAAAGACTAAAAGGCAAATTTCTGATGAGATTATGTAAGGAAAAAACCAAAAGGCACAAATAATAGTACAAATAAAAGTAGGGAAACAACTTATAGATACAGAAGGAATTTTTTAAATTGAATCTTCCTACAAGAAAAACAAGGTATAGATGTTTTCTACAGGTGAGTAATTTTCAAGGTATCTTTGTCAGTTAATCTTACAAAAACTGTTCCTTGGGGAATGGAAAAAAGGGACTAGAAATATAGTATAATTTTAACTAAAAAAAATCGAAGAGGGACAGCAAAAAAATTTTAAAAAAGAAAATCGCAACCAAACTGACTTTCCTATATTTATATCACAGATATAACAAATATTAACAAACTGAATCTTACCAGTTTATTTAAAATAATTTGAACTATGCTGGATTTTTATCTAGGAAAGCAAACTCAATTTAAGATTTAAGAATATATATTTTTGGATAAAAATTATAGCTTAAAATACACATATAATTTCTATCCTTTCCAAGCCCCACTAAAATAATAGCAAATGGCTATTTTAAAACAGAAACCCACCTATGAGAATGGAAATAACAGCAGAGGAAACAATAGCAACAAAATCTCAGAAGGTAGAAAGCAGATGAAAGTAGGTGACCCAGTGAAATGTCTGAAAGTTACATGAAAAGCTGGTGGGTTCCTGGGCACCAGCCCCATGTCTGCACCGCTTAGCAATCCCCAGCTCCTGCTCCTGAGGGTTAGAGAGTGGCCTTGGGAGGAGGTTAAACAAGGGCCTATAGCCCAAGGGCTACTAGCCCCTGAAAACTCACAAAGCAGGCCGGAATTAATGACCAGATGCTTGCTAAATGCTCAGTGAGTTTTTACATGTGTACATACATGCCCGTGTTATCATATCCAGATGAAGGCATGGAACATTTCTAGTATCCCAAAGGATTTAGTATGCTATTTTCAAAAAGATAATTAAAAACAAGACAGAAAAAATGAAAAACTCAATAGAAGCCTTAGGAGAGAAAGTTGAGGAAATTTCCCAAAAAACAATATTGTATTTAAATATTGCAAAACAATAGATAGAACACAGGAAAACAAACAGAGGAAAGGTAGAGCAGTCCAAGCCAGACGTGCTAGTGCATGCCTGTAATCTCAGCACTCGGTGGCCGAGGCAGGAGGATCATCATGAGTTTGAGGCCAGCCTGGGCTTCATAGTGAGACCCTGTCTCAGAAAGCCAAAAAAAAGGAAAGAGATTGATCCAATCAGGCCACCATCCAAATCACTGGGTTCCACACAGAGTAGAGAGAAATATAGGTTGAAAATCATCAACAAAATTTTTAAAATAATTTCTCAAAAATTTAAGAACAGGAACTATCAAAATGCCAAGAGGCCTGCACCCAGGAATCTCATTATGAAATTTCAGAATTCCAGCCACAAACAGACCATGCAAGGATCCAGAAGCATAGGAAGGACTGACTGATGAGGAGAAGGGTCATGAAATTTAACTATTCGGAACTATCTGGGACCTAAGATAAGATTTAACCTGCACTTTGCTTGCTATCTGCTTCTGTAACCTTGCTTCCCTGCTCCTTACTTTGGAAGCAAGATCATACAACTCCTAAGAAAACATAGGCAATTTAACCCCCTATATAAACCCTGGAAATTCTCTGTTCAGGGCCCAGGATTTTCAGGTATAAACTCTCCTGGGTCCACTGACATAAACAAACCTGAGTTCTCCAACTCTCTGAGTGGCACGCAGTCTTTCACAGAGCTGCCATACTTTTCCACAACAAGAAAACATAAACAGATCACATAAACAAAAGAAACGGACAGTCAGAATTCTCAACAGTAACACTGCAGACTGAAAAGCATTGTCAGTAACTGACAATTTCTGCAGGAAAATTATTTCCAAAGAATTTTGGTACAGAAAAACAAGAAGGGCCATTCAAGTGTGAGGGTAAAATAGAAACATTTTTAGAAATCCAAATGCTCAAAAATCTATCTCCTGTGCACCTTTTCATGGGACGCTACCAGATGTCTTCAACCAAGACGGTATAAACCAGGAACAAAACACAAAACACAGAAAACGGGATATTCAGTTCAACAGAGAAGCCAAGGAAATCTCCAGGTGATTGGTAAAGGAAAATCATGGAGTGACAGGGTCTGCTATTTTTAAAGGTCAGCTTCATGAAACTTTCTGGGGGTTGGTTCTAGGGACTGAACCCAGGGGTTTGTGCATGAACCACTGAGCTATACTGTCAGCCCCGATGTGAAGCTTTCTAACTAAGCCACATATAGTGTAATTTTGTTAAAAACATATCTTACATTTAAAAACAGTTCGTTAAAGAAGGAAAAATGAGATTAGTCATGAACCTATGAGAACTTTTTTCTTTGAAAATAATTTAAAAGCTAAACACTAGAATAATGTTAAAGGCTGGGCATGGTGGCACATGCCTATAATCCCAGCCCTCATGAGGCTGAGGCAGGAGGATCACCGTGAGTTTGAAGCTAGCGTGGGCTACATAGCAAAATCCTGTCTCAAAAAATCAAAATCAAAACCAAATAAAACATAAACTCCCCCCCAAAAAACCCAGAAAACCAAGTGTTTACAAAAGAATTTAGTAACATGCAAACACACAGGGGGTGTTTAAACTGAAAAAATGCTTCAGTAATACCCACTTGAATCTAACTGCTAGAACATCTCAATTCATCAGCCTCATTAAAGAAAGCATTTGTATTTGGAAATAATATAAATCCAGATGAAGCTAAGATATTGTAAGACTTTCCAGACAGAAGAGGGATCAGTCCCTGGCATCCCCACCACTAGCTTCCTGTCTGAGGTTTTCTTATGGAGAATCCTGAGTTAGTACCACAAAGGAAACCCTTCCTTGGCCACTCCCCTTCTTAGAGAAGTCAAGGGAAAATTACAAACTAAACTACTTCCCCCTGAATAATCCACCAGGAGGAAGCTAAGGGAAGTTTACCAGGCAGAGCTCTGGCAGTTGTCCAACTTCTAGGGACTAGAATATAGCAGTCAGGTAGGACCAGAACACACACCAAATCTAGATGTTTTGAATTTTCTCATTCCTGATAAAAAGACTAATCTGAAATCTTACACTCACCTTTTCATTAGATAAACATTTACCCCAGTCCCGTAGCCAAGCTTCTGCATAAACGGAGAGGGAGGGATATTTATACATGGAGTTGAACATAACACTAAATATCAGAAAGAGAAACAAAAAACAAAATATTTGAAAAGTCCTCTACAAAGCATGCTAATTTTTTTTTATACTAACAAATATTTTTTTATGTCTCAACCTACTAAGGGAATCTGCAAAAAACCTACATCTAATATAAAACATTGGAATCAAGAGGCACGTATGTCCACGAACACTTCAAAAATAATCACATGACCAAACCCTGTTCTATTAGTTTTATTTGTTAAGACTAGTTAACTTCATAAAGAGGATTTAGTTGAAACTGCATGAAAAATAGTAAGGGAATAAACTACAATAATATGAAGACATTTCTAGTAGCAACAATAATGAAGAAAGGTCTCATATCTACTATCTTACCAGATTTTCTTTTTTCGGATAACCTGTTTGGTGTCTTGAAACTATTGATTCCTTCCATTGTAGCAACCACTCTAGGTTCTATGAGGAAAATAAACAAAAATTACACTGCAGTTATAAAGAACACAGCTCTCATTCATGAAGAAAAATTCTCCTAACATTAGCGTTCATTTTATCATATAAACAAAATCTGAGCACTGCCCTCTGGGGCACACTGCCATAGGTTACCACTACCGACATACAGCATCAGTATCGAGAGGGAAGAGGTAGTTCTAGGGATCCCAAACCAAGAAATGGAGCACGGAAGAGGCAGCCTGAGAGGTCAGCAAAGCAGAATTCAAAAAACCTTTGTCAAGTAAAGTGGACTGTAAGGTCCCACTGCCTCTCACTCTACAGCATGAAAATGTGATATTCAGAAGCAGCAGAAATGTTTAAAAAAAAAAGTTACTGCCAATCAAAAACAACTAGGTTGAAATACAAATTAACAATCCTTCACATTTTTGGGCCACTCGAGGACTCAGTCTTCACTCTCCACTTTGAAATTATTTGCACCTAAATATATCTCATTCATTTCACAGCAGGCTGAAGGCAACTTTGTCCATGACTGACCGCTCTGTTGGGTATAGGCCTCAGCTAGTGACAGATGGCTTCTGGCTACTAGCCCTGGCGCTGTCTCATAGTCCGTACATACCCTACAGACACTCACTGTTAACAGCCGTACTCAGCCTAGACCACGGTCTCTCACAAAGATGAAACAGCATCAGGGTTGGGGATTTAGCTCAGTGGCAGAGCACTTGCCCAGCAAGTGCAAGGCCCTGAGTTCATTCCCCAGGATCCCTCCAAAATAAATAAATAAAGATAACAGCATCGAAAAGAAACAGTATTAAACAGTTGACAGGACTCAACAAGCTAACCAACAGATCTCCTGGATCAGGAGTCGGTAACTTTGGACCCTAACCCACCCAAGCGTTCAACAGAATATTGATGGCAAAGCTACGGCGTAGAAAGGTGGCAGCCTAAAACGGAAAAACAAAAGAAGAAAAATGGAAGAAGAGAAAAATACAAATCGGAAGAAAGCTGAAAGCAAAAGAAAGTCTCAGGAAGGGAAACGGCCGGGGCGGGAAGAGTTGATCGGCGGGGTCCTCGCACCTCCCTAATGAGGACCTCGGGACCCTGCGCGCCGGCCCAGGAGCTCAGAGGCCGGTCGGAGCCTCCGTCCGGCCGTGCCTGCTGCCGAGTCCCCCGGCCTGGAACACGAGGAGCCGCGGCAGCCCGGAGCTCCGGGGAGGAAACGGGGCGTCCCCTCCGCGACACCCCGGGAAGGCGGATTCTGTCCGGGCGCCCGCCAGCCCGCGATTCACAGGCGCGTCTCCTAAGCCCACTCCCCTTACTAAAATACTCAGTTTAAGAACAGGGGAGAAAGGTGCATAGCTTCCCTTACCAGAGTCCTACATCAGCATAGAGAAAGAGCGAAGCGACGACGGCCTGAACCGCAGCCGCCTCGGCGGGGCGCACACACCCGCCAACGGCTCTAGTGTTTCGAACGCTTCACGCTTTGAAAAGCCGCGCGCTGCCCCGCGGCGGCGCGGGCTACGGAGGGCCGCGAAGGACAAACACGCCCACGTCTCCGTTCCTCTTCCTTTCGCCTTTCCCATCTGCTTCTGGGTTCTTCTGGCTGTTAGGGAGCAAGCTGCGGTATTTGAAGGCAAGTGGGAGGAAGAGAAGCGCAGGAAAGAACATACTGGTTTTACAACCACGGTCTGCACTTCTGAGGAAGAACAAATTCTGGTGAAAAAGAATATACGTGCCTGTTAAAGAGGGGGCTTAATGTCCATGGGGTGAAGAATGGACTTAAGAAGCCTAAGAAATACACACACAAACACACAGTACAAGAGCTTGGGGTACTTCCCTAATAAAAGTAAGACGTAGCAGACATTCAAAGAGGGTGCCCTTTTCATCACTTTGGGGAAAATCAACATTCAAGGTGGGGCTTAGGATGAATGAATAGCTGGTTTATAAGGTTTTATCACACAGTGACATGGCACGTACACTTATTCATGCGCTTTGGTGTACACACACACATTCACACACTCAGTGTACTGTCCTGGTGACAGCAATTTCATTAATATTACTACCTATTTTACTTCTAAGTTTCAGAAACGATCCCAGCCCATTTGCAGGAATGTTTTATATGTGTATTTGCTAATCGGTCTGCAAGTCTGTGAGAGAAATGGATGCGCTTACAAGTATCTTCATATACAATCATGAATTGCAATTTTTTCTAAAGGAGAGAAAAGTTTTTCTGGGTTTATATCTATCTTCTGCCAGATCAGTCAAGAAGAATTTATTGATTATCCCATGTTGTGTTGTGTTGGAGATCAGTACTGGAAAGGAGGCAGCAAGGAGATCTGCCAGGAGGCTGAGCGGGTGTCTGGGATAGTAAGGAGTGACAGTTCCCTCTATCCACCTACCTCACCTATTCAAAATGAAATGGAAGCCTGGTGGGATGGCACATGCTGTAATCCCAGCACTTGCGAGGTTGAGGCAGAAGGATCACTATGAGTTCAAGGCCAGCTTGGGCTACACAGTGAGTTCAAGGCCAGTGAGACTCTATCTCAAAAAAACAAACAAAAAAAATGAAATGGATGTCATTCACAGACTCTTGCACAACGTCTACCCTTCAAAGTCAAATCCATCTGCATCTATAGCCCTCTCAGCTCACCTCCCAAGCCTCAGGAGGGAAGATCTTTCCTCTTGCTCACGGAGATGAACTGGAGTCCTTTTCTCCACAGTCCACACTCTTATCTTCCACATACCACCCAAATATCTTTTCTCTCTCACTTTACCATCACCTCTTCTAATGATCCTTTTTCTTCGGAATCAAACAACAGTAACAATAACAAACATTTATTTAGTATCTATTGTGTTAGACATTGTTTCAAGTGTTTTACATATACTAACTCATTTATTCCTCACAACAACTGTATCACACAAGTTATCATGATCATAAATCTCATTTTTGAAATGGGGAAACTGAAGCAAAGAAAAGCTAAGTAATTTGCCTAAAGTCACAGAGCTAATAATTGATAGAGCCCAGATTTGAGCATGCATTAAGTTTGGACTTACTTTTTAACAAACGTGTTCATTTCCTCTCTTTCTTTCTCTCGCTCTCTCTCCTTACACACACACACACACACACACACACACACCCTCCAACTCCAGGGCCTTCCATTCCAAGCATGAAAGCATAATATCTCATCTCACTTCCCTCTATTGCCATTCTAATTTTTATTTATTGGTGAGTGCATAATATTACACACTGCACCGTTTTTCTTCAAATATCTGTACTGTTCTATATTTTTTTTATTAAACCTTACATTTTTCCAAGCCCTCTGCATTCTATTCTTGCCCGTTAATAAAAATCCTGCCTAAAGCCAGAATCCAGAAGCTCCTCAGTTAAGCATTGCTTATGAAAAGAAACTCTGGGGAGATGAAGTTATTGACACAGGTGTAAGATGAGGCCAAAAGTATGTGAGACAATGAAAGCCCTTGTGTAAGGCTTATAACCATCCTGTTCTCCATTATGTAACCATAAACGCACCTCCAGGGATTATTCACAGAAACATCTGAACTTCGCAAGGTTAATGCTGTTGCCTGTGAAATGCTACCATTAATCTCCAAATCTTGCACCTTCATCAGTTTTCATGGGAAGCAGCACCCAACCCAAGTCAGTTGTTTCTTTCTGTATATAAAGCCCTAGGTTCCATGACTTAGCAAAAGAGCCCACTCTGTATTTGACTCTTGGCTGATGAGGCCCAAAAGACCATTGGCCCCAGCACCATTCTGATATAAATGATAACTTCTGCTCAACTGAGGGCCTCACCTTTTGACTTTCAAGGGCTTAGTTTTGAATCTTTTAAAAAGAAAAGTATTAACATTTTTCTCTCCTTTATTATTGTTCCATTCTGACTCTCTTTGCAACCATGTGCATGCAGCCAATTGGGTCAGAGAATGATGGCAATGTTTAGGAAACAACAGAGAGATAAGGATTTCATATTTTGTCTTGTGACATCTGCATGCTCAGCCAGTCCACTTGACATGCCCCTGTGTGCTGCTGGGGATGCCAAAGCCGTTAGGTTCCAGGCAAGGGTGTCTGAGATTCCTCATGATGCTCCTCCCCAGTTGCTGTCCGAGCTTTCGTCTTTATATGACTAGGGCCTAAGCTGGAGCTTCCTTCTTTCCTCCATCCAAGTTTCGATACCTTTTCCTCCTACATCTCTAAACTCCCTTCCTTCCTCTTCAACCTGCCTTCCTCTTTATAAATTATTAACCCTCCCATCTCACTAGTTGGGACTCTGATGGCCTCCTAACCTCCCACCCTGTCACCAGCCCCTGTCCCCTGTCAATTTCCACGTTGCTGCCTGGTTAATCCTTCTGTTTCTGAATCTCCCCACACCACTCCCCTGGTTGAAATTCTTCAGGCCTCCTCATAACTTTAAGGCAAAACCCACCTCTTGCAATCTGACCCCAAGTGTCTGGAGCTCCAGTCTGTCCAGTCCGGATTTGGGTCTGTGGTTAGACCAAGTTCATAGTGTGGCCTTGGCCACTCGTGGTTTTTCAGAGCTCCAGAGCAGGTGCATGCTGCCCCTCGCCAGCAAGCCCTCTGAATACCTTTGGACTGGGTCACTGTTAGCTCATCCTTTGGGACTTGGCTCAGGTGCTGACACTCCTGCACTCCATCAGTCCCTACGCCCCCAGTGTGGGCTGTTTCTCCTCAGTGCTCCTAGATGCCTTCCATTCTCCCAGTCCCACACATGTCCAGTGCCCTGGATTTGCCTCTGTTTCTGTCTTCCCGTGGGAGGGTCAGCTCCAGATCCTTCCTCTGATGCCTAGAGAGTGCGCTGAAATAAATGAGTGAATGAAAAGATGAAGAAACATGTTGAATGGAGAATCCCTTCTGTCCTTCAGCCACAAAATATGCCAATTAGTCTGTGAAAATCACTGAGTTGAAAATTTAATGTCTTAGCAGCAGTCCTTGAATCAATGTTTGCTGACTTCTATGGACTGGATTGTGTCCCCACCTCCAAAAGAAACTCATAGTTTGAATTCTTAACCTCTACTGTGATGGTATTTGGAGACGAGAGGCCTTTGGGAAGTCATTAGGTTTGAATGAGGTCATGAAGGTGGGGCTGAGGTCCAGCGGGATTAATGTCCTCAGAAGAGACAACAGCCCGTTCTCCGATAGCAGCTGGGTATGCCCTTAATCAAAGTTAGCCCAGACCTCACAGGTTAAGGGCTCAGTCCCCCGAAGACTGCCCCTCAGGATAGGTGGCAACTGCAAGTAGTAGGTCCCAGGTCACCTATAACTTATGTCCAACATAGCTGCAAATTACAACCTCCTGCTCCTCCCTCTGTGCATTTGATAATTTGCTAGGCATGTCATAGGACCCGGGAAAATAGCTTGCTATCATCAATTTATTATAAAGCTTATTTTAGCCAGATGAAGAGTTGTACAGGGTGAAGTCTAGAAGGGTCCCAAGGTCACCCGTGGAACTAGGGTGCCCCTCCTTCCTGGCACACTGATGCAATCAGCAACCTGGAAACTCCCTGAAGCCCATCTTTCTGCAGAGGCAGCATCACACAGACATGGGCAATTACTAACTCAGTGCCGCCTCTCTCCCCTCCCAAGGACGGCAAGTGCACTGAAAGTTCTGCTTCTGATCATGGAGCGGTCTCTCTGGTCTCTCTGTTCCCATCCAGTACCCCACCAAGGGTCACCACACCGGAACGACAGACCCTCCTGACACGCAGGCACAGGAAGTTCCAAGCGGTTAGGAGCAGTGAGGGGAGGAGCGGCCGCAGCCCTGGCTCAAGGCGGGGAGCCCTGGGAAGCTGTCCACACCGGGTCTGCTGGGACACGAACTCCACCAGCTTGTGCTCATCCTCAGTGGCTAAAGATTTCCGCTTGCAGCTTTCTGACTTTTCCTACCTCCCAGTACGGGAAATTTGCCCATTCTGGGAATATGGGACTTGAAAAACAAGAAGTGCTTTGGAAACTGCTGGGATCGAGATGCCTGTAATGGATGAGTTCCTGCCTCCCTCATGGTCCAGCGCACCGAAGAGATGTGACAGGAAATCCAAACCCTCCCGGAGGGCAGGCACCACCTTCGTGCCTAACAAAGCAGAGTGTCTCATCTTCTGAGATTGTGAAAGACTCTGGGCTGGCCCTGACATCTGGCTGCAATCTCAGCACCCTGACGATGTTTCTGCTCCACGACCATCTTCACTTTCTAGCTCAGCCAGAAAAAAATCATCTTGAGCCTCACATCCTAGGGTGAATCAATACACTGACGAATAGGAAAGAATTTTGTTGAGTTGCATTTTGGCTACTCAGTAGCCACCTGGAATAAATCGATGGCCAGGGGCTTACAGGGAGGGAAAGTCTTTCTGCTTACTGCATGTTGCTTAAATTCATCCTGCCACCCTGCTCCAGTGTCAAATGAACACATTATGTGAAGAGAAAAAAATGAGATTTTCTCTAGTCATATGAAAATCATTGCTTCAGCTGTGTTCCTCTCTCCGTCTCTCTCTTATATTTTGAAACAAGGTCTCACTCTTTAGTTCAGGCTGTCCTTGAACTCATTATGTAACCCAGGCTGGCCTGGAATTCATGGAGATCCTCCTGCCTCAGCCTCTCAAGTACTGGGATTATAGGTGTGCACTACCACACTAGGCTCTCTCTCTTATTTTAGCTGTAGTGTGCTGATTGAACCAAGGGACACTCTACTACTGAGCTGCAACCTCAATCATTCCCTGTTACCGCCAGACTGGCCTTGAACTTTAGATCCTCTTGCCTCTGCCTCCCTCAAGCCCTTTTCTTAAGGAAGAGAGTGAAATGGAGGAGTTTTTTGGGCTATATACACACAAACCACATGTTAGAACCTATGAAGCAAAGCCATTGAAAAAAAAAAGAAGCCCTGGAACTTGTTACCTCCAGATGTCCCTTGACAGAGATCTCTTTTCCACCAACATTTTGGAAGTTTTTAGAATAACTATTCCTTGGGCACTGTAAAGGACTAGTACACTGTGGCTTGAATGTCCTCACCAACATTCATGCTGAAATGCAATCTGCACTGTGAGGAGGGTAAGAAATTTAAAATGTTGGGCTGGGGATTTAGCTCAGTGGTTAAAGTGCTTGTCTTGCAAGCACAAGGACCCAAGTTCGATCCCCAGCACCAAAAAAAAAAAAAAAAAAAATGTTTAGAGGTGGGGCTGTTGGAAGGTAATTTGGATCACATAAGATCATCAGGGTGGAGACTGCATTATTGAATATTGGAGGCTTTATAAGTGAGAGAGAGACCAGAGTACACAGAAAATACTCCTGGTTTTGCCATGGGATGCTGTGCCTGGCTTGGGACTCTGCTGGTAAGAAGATCATCACCGGACAAAGTCCCTAGACCTTGGACCCGGGTCTCGACTCAAGATAAACCTCTTCCCTTTCTAATTTACCCAGACTGACATAGTGTTATTAGTAACAGGAAACAGGGTAAGACAGACTTGGAGACAAGGCCCAGGAGACAATACTGAGTGATGGCAGAAGAGGTGAGGCAGGAGAGAAATTTGCATAATGATTCTGATTGGTGGGCAGGAGGGATTCTCTTTTATGTAGCTGTTAACACCCTCAGCATCAATTAATTTGGTAAGCCTGAGAATCAACCTAAGTTACACACACAGTTTATTAGACGGCTGCTCTAGCAAATGGGAATTCTTGGTTTATACAAATTGCAAACCCAAACTAGATAGACTCTGATGAAATTCTTCCCCGTGTGGAGAAGGGATTGTGTGTTAAGAACTGCTCATAAAAATTCCAACTCCCTTAGTCACTTGCATATTCTTCCATTTATTTGTTGAATAAATGATCCTGAACCAAATACAGGAGGTTTGAAAAATAGAAGAAAAGATTTTATTAGCCATAAAACCAAAAAACTCTGCCTCCAAAGAGCAGATAGACTGCTTAGCAAATAGATACAATAAATAGAAAATGATAAACGTGTAACTGAGGATAGAGCACCTGAGGGGTGGGGAAGATTTCATCCAGTTGGGTCTTGAAGGTGGAAAACAAATTTCATGACAATCCTGATTGATGGCAGAAGGGGTGGGGCAGGTGAGAAGTTTGCATAATGATTGTGATTGGTGGGTAGAAGATGTGGGGCAGATGCAAGTTTTCAGGGCAATCCTGACTAGTGGGAGGCAGGGGCTCACTACACAGAAGACAGAATGTGTGGAGATCCAATTAAAAATGTAGTCTCAGAGGAAGAGCTGGAGATTAGGAGTAAATGGGGAGCTGCCAGCTCATGGGCTTTTCCCAGGGTAGGAATTTGCAATTTGTTTTGTAAGTCTTGGGGAACCACAAAAGGATTTACAGTGGAGAGTGACATGATCAGAATCATGTGTCAGATGAGAAAATCCCCTTGGGATACCATGGAGCAAGAAGGCGACAGGAGACTGGGATAATGCAGGCGAGAGATGAACTGGCCAGTGGCAGTGTGCTGGAAAGGACAGTCAGGGCCGTGTTTATGGTGTGGAGCAGACTGCAGCACCTGCGCCATCAGAAAGGCCTATCACCTGGACAAGGGGAAGTCGATCCCTCAAGAAGAGTTTTGGAACATGGTCAAACAAAAAGAGCCTGAAGAACTTTCCAAGATGTTGCTCCCCTGTGGGTGGCAGGGACGGGCAGAGAGCTGGAAGGCAAAGAAGCTAGGAAACAGCCATCCAGCTGGTCATGGCCATGAGTTTGCTTTATGGTCTAAAAATCTCATGGAGTTTATATTTATAAATTTGAGGCTAGGGACTAAGACCCAGGGGATGATTTTTCCAGCTACAAAAGCTCCTTTTAAAAGAACACTAGTTTGAAAAATACATTAGATGTATTTTAATTTGTACTCATTCAAAACTTCACATGCAGTGAAATGCATAGATTTCACATGTACAATTGGTAAGTTTGACTTAACACGCACAGTAGCCATGCTTACATACGAACTTTTTGAATGTATTGTAAATTTTTCTCCCATTTTGATTTTTCTTTTTCTTGACATCTTTCTGTGAACTACTTTAACTTTTGATAAAATCTAACACTTTTTTATTTTTAGTACTTTAAAAAACCTTTTATGTTTTCCTCTAGAGTAGTTGCGGGTTTTCAGAAAGTAGAGCTGCTATATAGTTCCTGCCTGAGTATACACACACCCCACCCCACTGCCAATGCCCCCGCTGGAGTGGTACATTTGTAACAACTGAGGAACCTCTATTATCATCCGGCATGGACGGTTTACATTGTCACTGTCTTGAACAACATGTGTCCACTATTATCACTGTTATGATATCATCAGAGTATCTCCATCGCCCTGAATTTTCTGTGCCCCCCACTAATCCCTCCCTCAGCCCCTGATGACCACTGAGTTTTTCACTGTTTCTGTACTTTTACCTTTTCTTGAATATCACATAAATAGAATCGTATTGTATATAGTCTTTTCAGACTGGCTTCTTTCACTTAGTAACATGTATTTGATATTTCACCATATCGTTTCATGGCTGGAGAGTACCTTTCATTTTAGTCCTAAATATAGTCCATTGTCTGGATGGACCACAGTTTGTTTACATCTTGATTGCTTCCAAGTTTTTGAAATTATGTACAAAGCTGCTATGACTATCCACGTACAGGTTTCCACGTGGACATGTTTTCAACTCTCCTGATTAAATACCAGGATTTTAAAGTCACTGCTGTACCCAAGACCATCTAGGTTTTCCACTATGTTATTTTCTAGGATTTCTATAGTTTTGCACTTTATATTGAGGTCTGTGATCCGCTTTAATTTTTATAAAGGGTGTAAGAACTTTGTGTAGATTAATCTATATATTTTTACAGATAGATTTCCAGTTGTTTCAACACCATTTATTGAAAAGACCATCTTCACAGCTGGGCGTGGTGGCACATGCCTGTAATCCCAGCACTTGGGAGGCTGAAGCAGGAGGATTGCCATGAGTTCAAGGTCAGCCTGGACTATATGATAAGGCCCTGTCTAAAAAAAAGGAAAGGAAAGAAAAGAAAAGAAAAGACCATCCTTTCTTTATTGTTTTACATTTGCTCCTTTGTCGAAGATTAGTTGACTATTTATCTGGATTTGTTTTTGTTCTCTGTTCTGTTCCATTGATCGATTTATCTGTTTTTTACCAACCTCACATTTTCTTGATTATTGCAGCTTTCTAGTAGTGGTATAGCAGATTTATAGCAGTACAGCAGATCCTTGAAGTGTGGAGGGTCAGTCCCCTAACTTTGCTCTTCTACATCATGTCATCTGCCAACAAAGACAGTTTAGCTTTATTATTTCCTTCCTTCTACTGGTTTTAATTTGCTTTCCCTCACTAACTTCTTAAGGTGAAGATTTAGATAATTAATTTAAAACCTTTTGCTTTAGCTGGGCCTGGGATAATGATTAATAAATTATAGATAATTTATTACATAGATACAAGACCAGGAGCCAATTGAAGAGGCTCTCACTGCACAAGCATGAGTGTTAACTAAGGATAAGAGCTGCAGTGTGTTAAAATCCATACAATCTGTTGAAATCCACATATGCATAATCCCCAGTGTGGCCAGCGAGGTAGCAGAAACTTTAGGATCATGGTACACCACCCTCAGGAGGGATGAAAGCAGGGCTCTTGGAACTGGGTTAATTCCTGCATGAACAGGTTGCTATAAAGACGCTTGCACTGCTCCTTCGTGCTTTTCTTTCTTTCTTTCTTTTTTTCCAAACCTTAGTGCTTTTCTGTATGTGCCACTAGCAAGAGCTCCCACCACTGAGACTGTTTGCCATGAGGCCTTCACCAGGGCTAAGCAGAGGCCATGCCATGGACTTGAACCCTCAGAACTGTGAGCTAAATAAACCTCTTTTTAAAAAAAAGTATCCAGCCTTGGGTATTTTGTTGTAGCATCAGAAAATAGACTAACACAAGTCCTTCCTTGGTCACTAACCTTGCTACAGACTGGCTGGTCACTGAAGCAACAGTCAGATGCTGCAGACTGGCCAGCCGTGAGAAGCAACCCAAACCCTCCTAGCCGACTGACCCCGGAATGTGCTGATTCCTGGCCAGGTTGGCCTTCTCAAGCAGGAAGGAGACTTTAGGAAACAGTCCTGCAGTTTGTGAACTCTGTCATCCAGCTGGACCCCCGTTAGGCTTGACGGGGTCTGATTAGGACTCCGTGCTCTGAAGTCTACATGAGAAGATGGTGCCAGAATTATGACTTATTTCTAAACATTTTGTATTCTAAAGAAAAGTGAAAAAAGACACTGACATCATTATTTGGGTTGGAAGACCTTTCGCTGTGCCCCACTGATCCTATATTCCAAATAATTTGTGGGAAGAGCGAATTACTTGATTCCTCTTGTAAAGAGGAAAAGAGGAAGAGAAATAAACCCTTTAGCATTCTTTGGAAGAGCAACATGGAATTAAAAATGGAAAATGAGGCAGCAGTGATACATCCTATTTACCTCCAGCAAGCCTTGCTGGGGACGCCGTGACCGCAAGGTCCACAATGCCAGAAATGAGTACCGGCTCTTCTTTCAGATGGGACATAATTTCCACAGAGCTGGATCCTGATCTTCCCTCTGACTGCCTGTGGCCACTCTGTTCCTGGAAACCTAGTGTGCCAGCGCCTTGCTAAGTGGCTTTGGCAAGGCCTTTGCTCGCATTTAATCACAGTAAGGAGGCTCCAGGGGCTTTATTAGTTGCATAAAGAATTATAGATATTGGTCTGAGTTGGATGAAGTCCAGAGCAGCTGCAGTGTTCTTTAAGCACAGACTTTCTCAGAAATATATTATGCTAACTGCAAAGTATCCTGGGATTTTAACCCTACATTCTATTAATCATGAACACAGGTATCCTTTAATTTATAGAATTGCCATATTCCTTAAAACTGTGTGTAAATCCTACGCCTCCACTCCATGTATTATGAGCTCAAAAGGGCTTAATCTTGGCTTAGGGTGAAATGTTAGTGTGTATGCTCTTATCTCTTGTTTCTTCTGTATATCAAAGTTTTTTTGACAACTACTTGAATTTTAAAAACATAAATACACTAGAATAAGCTATCCATTTAAAATTTTTTAATTAAATATTTTGATGAAGAGAATAGTCACCCACCCTTCAACCAAGATGTATTACCCAAACCAGGCCTGGAGACGAGTGCCTATAATCCCAGCACTTACGAGGCTGAGGCAAGAGGATTGTCACAAGTTCAAGGCCAGCCTGAGCTACAAGTGAGATTCTATCTCAAAACAAGACAAAACAAAACAAAACAAAACTATCATTACGATGGACTGCCTTGAAGGGATGATGGTGCTTTGGCACTAATTGAGATTAGTGAATTAGTTTCTTCTGAAATCATGAATAAAATAATTCACTGTTGAAATAGGTACCATCAGTATATATTCTACTACTCAGTAAAAATTATCATTTTCGACTTAACCTACCTCTCCATTTATTCCAGTGCTTGCTTAGCTTGCAGAAACATGACTCGAAATTAAATTTTGTAGAGCACCACTTCCTTGCATGATAGTTTTCTACAGCACAAGAGAAATCACTACAAGGTTAACAGCTTAAAACAACAAACATTTAGTTTTCCACTTCCTAAATGTCAGCAGTCTCCACAAAGCAAGCACAACTGCCGAAAATTATCTTTAAAACCCCAGAATGTAAAGTTTCTGGAAATTGTCCTCGGGGTATATAGCAAATAGAGAAATACTTATTCAAGAGAATCTAGTAAAACTTGGTTAGAACATTGAGAATCTGCAGCATCCAAGCCATGACTCCCTCCCTCCCAGTTAGCTGTGACAAAATCCACTCCAGGCAGGCGAAGCCAAGAGCACAAGGCTCCGACTTGAGGGCTACAGTGCCCTCCTGGGAGGTGCAGCCACCGGAAGTTTTCATCACTCCCAGCTACGTATTGTAGAGCCCAAGTTCTAGAGTACAAGAGGCGATTCATCATCCTCCCCCCCACCACCAAGACAGGGTCTCACTAGGTTGCCCAAGTGGCCTCAAACTCCTAAACTCAAGCAATCTTCCTGCCTCAGCCTCCCGAGTACCTGGGACTACAGCTGTGTACTACTGTGTCCAGCTTTAGACATTTTTAAACAAAACCAAAATGTTATTTAAAATAAAATATTTTGGCTTTATGCCTCAGATCATTTTATATTTTCATTCTTTATTATCTCCCAAAGGAATCTTATCTTTCCCTTGGTTTTAGTGTTACCTGATTTCCACAGAAAGTGCTAACAGCTTCCACTGTATTCTGGCTTACAGTTTCTGAGGCTTCAATCTATGATTAGCTGGCTCCAAGGCAGAAAAACCATGGCAGAAGGGCACCGCAGAACAAAGCTGCTTCATTCACGGCAGCGGGGAAGGACAGTAGGGGAATAGCACCAGAGAGGAAGGGGCCAAGGACCAGAAAGAGGGCCCAAGGTCCCAACCCCACGTCCCACCCAGAGACGCCTGGAAGTGTGCTCTCGCCTAGGCAGCTCCAGCCAATCAAGTTGGCAGCCCAGCATTCCCTGACTCGGGATCTGAAAATGTGCCCTCCTCAGAAGTTCCCATGAGATGCTAACACTGCTGGTCCAGAGACCACAATTTGAGAGCTACTGTCCTAGGAAGACAGGAAGTTTTCATTCTTGTTATAAATTGTGGTAAGTGCCCTGAAAAAAAATTCCAGGGTAACGTGAAAACTATTTAAAAAGTTTCCTGACCTAGTCTGGGGAAATCCCAGATGTCTTCAGGAAGGAAGGAACCTTTGAGCTGAAATCTGTATACGGATGGTGGTCACTACAATAAGGTGGTGGATGGGAGAACTACTGGGCTGAAAGAAGAGCCTGTCAAAGACTGAGGCTCAATGGCGCCTGACCTTGATTTCTCTGGGGAAACAAAGGCCACTGAGCAAGAGTGCAGAAGGGGAAGGGAGGGAGGCACCTGCTGAGGCTAGAGAGAGAGAAGCAGGGGCCAGACCTCCCAGACTCTGAATTTCATCCTAAGATAGGTGGAAATGTGCTGGACAGTTTTCAGCAAGAGAATGTAATGACCAAATTTTTGCTTTATAAAGTTCTCTCTGGCTGCTGATTGGAGGCAGGCAAGAGTAGAAACAGTGGGAATGGGAAGATATGGAAGTTTCCAGCAGAGATGGTGGCCGTGGCTGCTGAGAAGATCTAACTAAGTGAGGCAGAGAGCTGCAGAGATGGTGAGTAATACAATGGATGAGCTGGCAAGAGGGAGCTGTCAGCATCCCACCAGGGTGCTGGCATAATGCCCACGGAGCTGGAGACCCCGGATGGAGGAGGACCACTCTGTGGCAGTGTCAATGGAAGAGCACAATCCCAGACTCAGTGCTGGGAGCTTGTTCCTTAATTTTAAAAATTCATCTACAGCAAAATTTAGGGGTTTTTTTTTGAAGATACGTTTCTATGAATTTTGATAAATGAGTAGATTCTCATAACCAACACCATTTCTATTAGGAAACATAAAAAATTCATCTCCACCCAAATTGTCTCTTGCTGTTCATTGAAATAGAGTTTCCTTACTCTTAAAACCTGGAAAACATGGATATAGTCTTGGCTTCTGTACTTTTATGTTTTCAAGAATTCCTCTTACCCCTTCAGCCTCTACCATGTTCATAGCAGCACAATTTGTAATAGCTAAGTCTTGGAAACAACCTAAATGCCCAACAACTGATGAATGGCTAAAAAAGATGTGGTTTTTCTACACAATGGAGTACTACACCGCCATAAAAAAGGATAAACTAGAGTCATTTGTATATAAATGGATGTTCCTGGAGAACATACTATTAAGTGAAATAAATCAGA
>PVJO010024158.1:0-24818 GCA_004026905.1 Hystrix cristata
GGGGGGGAGGGAGGAGGGAAAAGAAAAAAAAAAAACCTATTATACTTGAATTTCCTTTTTAAGAAGAAATAACAAAAGACTCCTGCCTTCCAATAGCTTCTGTTTGTCATGCACGTGCCAGCTCTGTGCACATCCAAGGACAGCAACCTAAGGCTTTAGAGCCCCTGTTTCCCATTTAAACTGATAATACCGTAACTTGGGTGGCTGAGTGTGGGAGTACAGAAAGAGCCGAGAATATTGCCATTAATTTCTACAAGAAAAGAAGAAAAAACATTTAGAGCCATTATAAATTCACAGCTAATGAAAGGTTAACTACAAGTTGCCAATTAGTTTGAAAGAGAATGGCTCTTCCCTGGCAACAGGATTATATATACGCCATTTGATAACAAAGGAGTGTTTCTATGTCTGCTGAATGTGTCACTAGCTGATGAGAATACAGTTATAACTTTCAAGTTGACTTATCCTTGAAGGCCAAGGTTGAGTGAAATATTTCCCTTTTCTTAGGGAGAAACAAACCCATATAATTTGCAACTGTATACACTCATGATGAATGGTATTCTATTCAAGGTACTTTATAATCCATAGAAGTAAGATTTTCCAGTATTAGGGAGAATAAAGGAAATTCTACATTAAAGAGCAAGAGACATTGTCCAATGCATACTCAATTATATAGAAAAAAACAAGAAACAATGTCCAACCTATACTCTTTGCTAAAATTACACAGCATACCGTGAAACATGGAGTGGGCATTAAGCATGGGTATGCAAGTAGACAACTTGAGATACATAATAAGAAAGCTATATAGAGGATTTGTGTCAGCAGTGGGTGTATGCATGTTAGCATTTAGAAGAGAGTGACTAATTATACAAAGATGGCACAGCATGGCAAGCCTGCCCAGCAATATCATCACCACATGCCACAGAGGGAAGGATCTGAGGACAAGAAGTCAAAAATACTTGGTCCCACACATGGCAAACTCTAAGCACGATGCAAGTGCTGACTGGAGATGGTTTTATTGGTGCTGTCCTGAACTGCCACACTGAAACTCGAAGTATAGTTTAGGTTGAAAGTTTAATTTTTCTGTATTGGTGATCTCATGACCGTTTCCTTATGTGGTTGTTTTTAACAACTTTGTGATCTTTGTAAAAGCATTCAAAAAGGTATTTGACATTTATTACTGATTTTTACATTTCTGGAATGCTTGTAAACCAAGAATACTACTATTTTAGGTGCATCACAATTACGGCTCCCTTTGGCAGAAGCTCGTATTTAGTTCAGTACCCATTTAATGAGTAATTTCTATGCCCCTCCCCCACCAAATTGTTTCGAATGTTGCAATTTATTTATTTTTTTATTTTTTTTTTTGTTGCTGGGTATCAAACTCAGGGCCTTGTGCTTGCAAGGGAAACACTCTTAACCACTGAGCTAAATCCCCATGCCGAATGTTACAATTTAAAGCAAATACTGTTGAGCTGTTTTCAATTGTGTGACTTTAAACGTTATCACATTGCACAAGCCTCCCCTTCTAGTTTGTTGGGCCACCCATGAAAAGTAAGATGAAAATACTTAGCTCTGCAGATGCTGTGAGGAATATATGAAGGAAAATACTTGAAAATAGTTGACAAAAAATGAGAAGATTTTAAACACATGTGCTCCGGACAATCCTGATTCAACCCAAAGAAAAAGAAGAAAAAGACTGTTGTCTGCTTCAAGGACCTGAGAATCGCAATATGCTCACCAAGCCTTGGCACCTTTTAGACACACTCCAGGAGAAAGACTCAGAGTATTGGAAAGGGATAATTTGCTCTTTGCCTGACAGGAGGAGCTAATCTGCATCTTTAAGCTGTCTACTTCTAAATGGGTATCCCTGTTTGAGACTTGTAAGAAATATTTCTTCAAAAGATTTAAACAGGGAACTGATCTTAAACTTTCAGAGACCAAGAAATTCTAATAGGAATAGTAAAGGGATAAAGGGGAAACGCAAAAAAAGAACCACTATTTCTAATCATACCACATAACAACTACTGGGTACCTTGCATTCGCGAGGATCTCTGCCAACAAGTTTCCACGCATTAACTTACCACCTCTGCACAACAGGCTCAGGCTACTGCTTGGCAGTCACATTAGCAACACCTTAGAAACACCTCTGAAGAAATGACCCCAAAGTCTTAAACCATTATATGTGCTCTTAATCACAGCATTGAACCACACTGCACTCAGAGATTGTAGTGAAATCTCTAATATACATAAGAAAATGATACTGGATACAATGGCAAAGAAAGGATACTCTATAACAACAAAAATAAACATAATCAAAAATGTATATTTTAAAAACAACATATTAACCCCGCAAATCAATTTGATCTTTGTTCCATTGTTCCTTAAGCATTTTTACATGGGCAATTGACAATTGTAATTGAACTTGCTTGGTAACTTTAAGCAACACCTGCTGTATTCACTGAAAACAGCAAAACAAAATATTCAATGCATTCTTTTTTTCTGAAAAGGTGAACTCACGTAGTAATTTGCTATTTTATAGTATTGGTCGTTGGAGGTAAATGATGTAGTCTCAACTTCAAATTTTGAAATATATCAATTGCATGACCTTGGAAAATATACCTAAACTAGTTTTTATAAAGTGTAGATAACAGTTGTACCTGCCTCATAAGGAATTGGTGAGTTTAACTGAAAATCCTGTAGTGCAGAGCAAGCACCAGGTACACCTTATCTATTATTAATTTGTATGTCTTAACTCGGTAGCAAAAAGGTCCTCTATACTCGGGTAAATATAATTGGCTCTCCTTATAAACCAAGATGCATTTGGCTCCAAACAAGTGGGGTGTGAGAGGTAATAAATATGACACTTATTTCGCCTTAGCCTGAATGGTTGCCATCTGATTCTTCAAATCCTACACAGCTTCCAAAGTCTCCTCTGGAGCAAGCTGAGAGGAATAACTTTTTCATTTCCTCCTATTCCTGACACATTTTTCTCTGTTTTATAGCACCAAAGGTCTTAACATAAAATACGAGAAAGTTTTCCAAAAGTAGGTAGATATTCTGGAAATCTTTTTTTTCTTGGACTTCAGCTCGGAAGTATATTTAGAGGAAGTATAAATCCTTTCTAACCTCATTCAGTCAGTTGCTTACATTTTAGGTTGCAAGATTTCAAACTGCACTCTATATTTATTGAGCTCAGCGAGGCAAATGTCTATTAAAACCTCAGCAAGCAACTTAGAAACTATTAAAAACCGTCCAAAGGGACGTCACTGGTAAAGTCAGTCAATAAATTAGCCACGGGCTTGGGCAGGATGGAGACTCATCTGTCTTTCTGAACACTGTTAATGAAGCCGACATTTCTGTATGTTAGTTGCTTCGAAACTGCTTGTGACACGTTTCTTAGCGACTCTGCCTCGTGTCCAGGCATTAAGGTACTCGTACTTCATTAGAACACTGATGAGGTGTAATTATTTCACAAAGGTTGTCACCAAATGGAAATTTAGAGAACAGTTATGACAGTTGGAAATTTTCATTAAACACTCGCATTATCTGGGCTTGCTACATGGCTGCTCTTGCACAGAACAAAGGGATTTTGATGACAAATGCAACGATTGACTACTTGTGGCATGAATTGTTTATTCATCCCAAGTGGGAGTATCTTAGTATATACACACACAAACATGCTCTCTTTCTTGTGGAAAAAATTATTTTTAAAATTTAAAAACTTAAGATCCAAAGTCATTTTTACCAGTGACATCAGATATTCTTTCCCCTTTGGTGGCATTTGTGAGTTGTTCCAGTATCACTTGCCACATAAGAGGACAAAACAGGCTGTGAAATGTACACTTACTTTTAATCAACTCAGTAGTGACTGGGCTTAACATTTACATTGCATATCAGCTGTAACTATGAAGTCATCAAGTTACTCATAGACTTATGAGAAACTCACAGATTTATGAGAAACTCATAGATTTATACATCATTATTTGTACTATTTATAAGTGTAATGCTTTTCTTTAATGAAGCATTATTATTTTATACTGAATATTAGAACATCACAATGTCATCAAATGAGGTCTGAAAAATAAACTATGTCCTGGAATATAATGTAGTGAGTAAGCAACAACAATATGCCCATCATGTGTCATATGTAGGCCTTCTTCACTACAGAGTTTTGGGATAACGTCTTTACTTTCAACAGTATCAGTATAATAGTCATAAAATTAGAACAAATTGAATGGAAGAGAGAAATTACATCAAAGAGGTCAGAAAAATTTTAAAACACTATGGTTTTTACAAAATAATATGACTAATACCAGATAAAAGCTTATAGTGTTTTCCAGTACACTTTAAAAAATTAATGTTTTGTAAAACTTTTCTGTAAGACAATACATAACACATGCATTTCTGTAAGACAAGACATAACAGTTGTTGGGAATGAGCAAGATTTTCAGTTCTTTGTGTCAGTATCCCACAGGCACCACGATCACTTTTTGACTGAGGACTTTTAAAAAGATATCACGACAGATTGATACGAGGACAAAGAAGCCACCGGTCACCATCAGTACGCAAATCCCAGTGACTTACATGACACCAAGTCTCATGAACAATGGTAAAATTATGGTCTTTTAAATAATTATGCACTCAGACCTTGGCACAGTACCTGGGACATTGTGAATATTCAATAAATTGGGTAAATTAAGCAAGCAAATGAATAACAGACAGGGCACATGAAGATGGTATAAGGGTACAGTTAGACTTAGTTCATTTCCTTAGCTTTTTAAATCAACTGCACAAAATTTGACTGAGCATATATAGAAGAACTAATTGAAAAGAAAATACTACTACATTCACTTTATGAGACTGATACATTGATACTAAAATCAGATAAAAAAGAATATAAGAGGAATTAATGAACTAATATTTCTCATGAACAAGATGCAAATTTTCTCACCAAAATGTTAAAAAATTTAATAAAACTGTATAAAAATGTAATTCTTTAGAACCAAATCTTGCCTCAGAAATAAAATAATTAATATTTGAATATCAACTAGGACATGCACAGTATTAACAATGTAATGAAAAAGTTATATGGCTTTCTCAATAGATGTGGGTAAGATGTGTGACAGAATTCAGCATGATTCTCTGTAAGAAAAAAGAAAGATAGTAAACTGGAAATGCAAGGAAACACCTTTAAATTAGGAAGGATAACCAAATATTCTACAGGTAACATTATAGTTAGTGATGAATGATTAAATGTCTGTGTTTTTTTTTCCTTAACATTAGGATTGAGACAAGAATAGTGTGCTCTCATAGCTTCTATTCAACATTGTTCTAATGGTCCTAGAAATTCCCGGAAAACATTAAAAACAAATGAAAGGAAATCATCTTTCAATGGGAAAAGGAAAGTTATTACTTATAAATGGCATAATCGTGCATAAAGAAATTCAAATTAAAGATTCTACATGGTCTAATAAGTTTATGAATGTTGCAGAATATTAGATTAATATACAAAAAGCATTTCCATGCTGTCAAGAAGTGAACGAAATTAAAATTTTAAATGTCTTAGTCCTAGCATCTCAAGTATGAAATGCAGAGAGAAAAAGCTGGTAGAAGATATGTAAGATTTAGAAAATGAATAATATAAAACACATTGCAGAGAGAATACAATACAGACCTAAGTAAATAGAGAGATAAACTGTTCATGGTCACAAAATTTAGTATTGGCTTATTATTAATTCTCTTTAAACTATTTACTTATAAATTACATAAACAACAATAAGCAACTCAGCAGCATTTTGTTTTAGAAATCAAAAATCTGACTTATAATTCATCTATGAACAGCACAGGTAGAAAAAAGGATTAGAGAGTTCACATACGATACTATCTACTTGCGGGACTTTTTTGTTTCATTTATTTATTTATTTGAGGTAGGAGCTCGCTATGTAGTTCAGGCTGGCTTCAAACTCAAAGCAATCCTCCTGCCTCAGCCTGCCGAGTATTGGGATTACAGGTGTGCTGCACAATGCCCAGCATTACAAGACTTATTCTAAAGTTACAGTAATCAACATTATATGGTACTGGTTTCATCATAACAAACAGATCAATGAAACGATACTGTCCAGAAATAGAGAACATATCCCTCTACCTATTTGCCTATCTACCTGTAGCTGTGAAAACGCAATGACAAAATAAGAAATCAGTGAAACGTGAGCAAAATAATCGAAGACGTATTTCACTAAAAAGATGGTATTAGTTATTAATATTGATTTAAAAATGGAAACTAATCCATTGAGATAGAAGCTATATGTGTTTACCTTGATTTATTGCATGTACTAGGCTAAAGGTAGAGATTAAGAACAAAGAGAAGCAAAAGAAATTTATCACGAAAAAGACTAGGGAGTTCTATTCATAAATTTTTTTCCAACCTCTATGTCTTCAACAGTTCTTCCTATTTTATTCTCCAGGAGATTTATTGTTTCTGTTTTAATGTTTAGATCTTTGATCCACTTTGATTTTAGTTTAGTACATGGCGAGAGACATGTATCTAGTTTAAGTTTTCAGCATGTGGTAAGCCAATTTTTCCAGCACCATTTATTAAAGAGGCTATCTTTCTTCCAGTGAGGGTGTTTGGCTCCTTTGTCGAAGATAAAAAAAGAGAGATAGCATTCAAAAGAGAGGAAAACTAGATAGGGAAAAGGGGGATAAAGAAGAAGGTTAAAAGCAAAGTAAAATGAAAGGGAAAAAATGGAAAAGTGTAAATAAACTTGTTGCAAATAGAGAGGGGTGGGTGAATGGAAGGGAGGGGAGGGGAAGAGGGAGGAAAAGCCAAGATACATCATGTACAGGTACAAAATAACCATGTTGATTATGATCATTATGTATATAATGTACCAATACATGTTCTTGGTAAAAATTTAAAAAAATTTAAAAAAAAGAATAGGGAAATTTTTAAAGTCCATAAATGGACTTTTTGATGTTATAGATGGTCTCAGTATTGTAAACATATTTCAAAATGTACCAACTGTATATTTCAATATATATGCTTTATTTAATATTACTTATAATTCATTAAAGCTTTTAAAAATACACTTAAGAGAATGTATCCTAAATTCAAAAGGAATTAAAATAAATACTAAAAATATGCTCAAATATTTAGAAATTAAGTAACACCCTGGGTGCAGTGGTGAGTGTCTGTAATCCCAACACTAAGAGAGGCTGAGCAGGAGGACTGCAAATTTGAGCTGAGCCCGGGCAATTCTGGGACTTTATGAGATCCTGTCTCAAATTGGTAAGAGAATAGGACTGAGGCTATAGTGTAAAGGCCCCTGGTTAAACCCTCAGTACCACAAACACAAATGCAGACTCCCCCCTCCACACACAAATTAAGCAGCACATTTCTAAATAACATACAAGAACACAGATGATGTATATCAGGAATGACAAGGGTGTTCTTGCTAAAAACTTCATTTACTCAGAAGGGGTTATGGTTTGTAGATAGATGGACCCCCAAAAAGCCTTATAGGTGGGGCTTTTCAGAGGTGCCTGGATCTAGAGTGTGTGATGCTGGGATCAAGTGTGTGTGATTACTAAATCAGTCCAACGATTTGTTTGGCACAGTTATGGGTCTGGATAACGGAAAGACCCAACCTGTGTATGAGGGCTACACGCCCTAAAAGCACATAGTTTAGATGGGCTATAATGGACAGAAAGAAGGATGCTGCTGTGGTTTACTGCCTGCTGCCTGCTCCCTGCCATGAATTATTTTTCCTTGTGATGTCCCTCTGTCACAACACCCTGACTTTGAGCCAGTTGCATATGGATTGAACCCTCTACAAACTGTGAGCTACATTAAACGTTTCTTTTTTTTTTTTTAAATTGTGGGTGTCAAGTACTTTGTCTCAGCAATGAGAAAAGTAACTAAGATAGGAAGTAATACAGAAAGTTAGGGCAATAACTTGACAATATTACAGAAATAAAATCCTCAACAAGTACAACTCAACTCTGAAAATGACCTCAAGAATAAAATCATAAGGTCAGCTTGTTTTACTGATAAATTCTCTCAAACATTTAAACAACAAACAATTCTTATATCACACTTTCTCAATATAATTCTGGAACCAGGATTATTCACATACTAAGTCCTGGACAAAAAAAAAAAAAGTTATTCTCTAATATTCCTCATGAATGTACACACAAAAGGCCATAGAAGTCGCACCATTCATTTTTATTTCAAATTTTAAGACGAGAAACAAGAATGCCTACTTTTGATGTTTTGATTCAACATGGTTGGAAGTGACATCGATTAACTGAAATGAGATAAAGCAATGCAAGCCATCAGTTTATAAAGAAACAGAAAAATACATATTGGTCTAGATTCCAGTGGGAAAAAATAAAACACAGTGAGAAGTAACAAAGCCAGGGATGGTGGTGCACCCCTGTGATCTCAGCGCTTGGAGATGATGCGACAGGAGGGTTGAAAATTCAAGGCCAGACGGGGCAATTTAGTGACTTAGTGCGGCCCTTTCTCAAAACAAAAGGCTAAAAATGTAAATCTGTGGGAAGGCCATAGCTTCAATCCCCAGTACTAAAAACCAGAAAGGTGCAGGACACAGGATTAAATGCATTTTATGTGCCACTAGAAAAATTATAGAAAGTTAAAATCTAATAGATGCTGCTTATAATAACAAACTAATAAACAAATACATAAACTAATTAGGAGGAAATACCTGAAAAAAGCATGTAAAACCTCCGTACTGGAACTAGGAAAATATTCCTAAGTGATACTAAAGAAAATCTAAATAAGTAGATATAGTAGATATGCTCCTTTCACAGAGTAGAGAACTCAATATTGCTAAGATGCATCAAAAGTTTCAGGTGAATGTAAAAATCCTAAACAACCCAAATTAATCTTTTTTTTTTTTTTTTTTTTGAGCTGGGTATCGAACTCAGGGCCTTGCACTTGTGAGGCAAGCACTCTAACCACTGAGCTAAATCCCCAATCCACAACCCGAATTGATCTTAAAAAGAAAATCAAAGCTGGTGGATTTACGCTACCAGATTAAAACCCCCAATACAGGTGCAGCAATTGTGATGGTGACACAATGTTCAACAAGTCAGTGATACACCTGAAGAGCTCAAAAATAGGATCTGTCCTGATTCTTTTTGATAAAGATGCCCCCAAATTCCAATAGAGAAGGGTGTCTATTTGATAAACTCTCCTGGAACAACTGTTCATGGAAGAAAATGAAGAAAATGAAGCTCAATTTTCTGTTCATAATATAGAAGAATTATTTAGTTAGACATGAATTTATAGATCTAAACATAGATCTAAAGCTGTAAACTACTGGGAGAACACACTAGAAAGTTTTCACAGCATGTGAGGTTTTTTTATTTAATACACAGATAACGTAAGTTAGACATTATCAAACTTAAAAACTTTTTTCTTGGAGAATTTTATTAGGTAAAGGAGCAGATTTATGTCTTTTTTTTTTTTTTTTTTTGAGACAGGGTCTCACTATGTAGTTCAGGGGGACCTTGAACTCTCTATGCAGCTCAGGCTGATCTCAAACTCACAGCAGTACTCCTGCCTCGGTCTCCTGAGAGCTGGGATTGCAGGTGTGCAAAACCACACTTGGCCATATGTAAATATTGATACTGACTACACACAGACAGATGGAGATGGCTCCTCCCTGTTAAGTGAAAGAACGTAGAAGCAATGACACTGCTACTGTCGCTATCAAATCACTATCAGTGAGAACTCACTGCCTTGGTCTGGCTTTCTGTGTAGTGTAGACTATTGTAATTAAAAGATAGTAGAGTTTCTTGGAGAAATCTTTTTCTGGATATGAGTTAGGGAAAGTGAGCACAGGAAACTGATTTTAATACAGTCAATAAATAGAAGTCCTTTAGTTTAGTGGTAAAAGGGGGCACAGAGGAAAGAGATAGTGTAATGGGATACCACTGGAGGTAACTACTACATCAAATTCAGGACGAGGAAACTGACAATTAGGGTAAGAATGAAGCACATGTCTGCTGTCTTTTGAAGAGGTCTGCTGGATTACTGTCCTTTGAACTATAGAACAAGGAGTTAGGAAATCACTTGTGCACAGTAAAAATTTTGCCTCGCACAAAGGTTCTTAATACATTTTAACAGCTTCCGTTGCCAAACATTAGCCAAAAAGCTTGTTTAAGGGGGGGGAAAGTACATGTTCTACTCGATTGATTGCTCCCTGGATGAGGCGCTCAGCCTTACTGTCACTAACTGCGGGACAGCCTGACACTGGGTGCAGCTACGGATGGGCAGTATGAAGTGCACGGCACTGCCCAGGTTTGGTGTGTTTGACATAGTTAGCTTAAAACTATTCACTATTTAAGCCTCACTAGCATTCTATATGTAAGACATGACATCAAGGCACAGGCTTAGTGACACAGGAGATAATCAGGATATATAACATGCAGGACATTTTCTAAGACAATTGTGATATCTTTAAAAAACCAGTGTCATGGGAAACAACAACAACAAAGTAACACTGTTGGGATGACTTTGAAGATTAAAGGATCTGAAATTGACATAATCTGATGACACAAAATGTAACTTTTCATTTAAAACAGTAAATAACAGTTATGAAAGACATTTTGGAGTTTTTAATGTGTTGGGCTGGATTTTAGATGATATGAGTAATGTAGAAATGATATTATTGGTTTTGGTACAATAATAGGGTTCTGATTATACAGAAAACTAAGTTAATTTGAGATAAAGCTGAATTATTTAGGACTGAGAGCCTTTTATGATTGCACTATGGTTCATTTGTGTATACACAAAAAATCATGTTGAAACTCATTCATCAGTGCAACAGTCTCAAGGTACGAGCCCACAATGGGCTGCTAGACTTTTAAGGCACCAATCGTATGCATGGGACTCCTCCCCTATACAGAACTGGAAAGAACTAGTTAAGCCTCCTTTTACCTGCCATCATGTGACTGTGCAAGAACAACCTATCATCTTGCAAGCAGAGAGTAGCTCTCGCCAGACAGGAACTGGCTGAAACCTTGATTATAGAATTTTCAGTCTGAGAACTATAAGAAATAAATTTTTGTTAAGTAAAAAATTATCCAGTCTCGGGTATGTTTTTTATATCGGTACAAGGAGATTAAGACAGATTACAACTTAACTTCAACAGTTCAGACATAAAAGCATACACATAAATCATAGCCAGATAGATAGACATAGAAGAAATATCACAAAACAATGATTAAACTTAGGCAAGGGGGACGTGGATGTTTATTATTCTTTCAGTGTGTATAGTTATACATGTTTGTAATAAAATCGTGTAGATATTTTTGCTGGAAATAGTGTAGTTATTTTAGTGTTTTGTACCAATGTGAACATCAAACGTTTTTCTTCTTTTTGGTGCCGGGACTCGATCTCAGGGCCTTGTGCTTGTGAGGCAAGCACTCTAACCACTGGGCTAAATCCCCAACTCCTAAGATTTTTCTACTTGTTAGCCCTCTTCCCCAAATTATAAGTCTCAAGTGGCCCGAATTAGGATTACACCAACAATTTCTGATAGAATAAAGTCAGGTCTGAAATTACAAGACATAGGATTATTTGTATACTTGATAATTGGTTTTTGTTACTATAAAGAATTTCAAAGACCTATTATGAGAGATAATAAAAGTCTGGAAAACTGAACAGGAAGAAAGTAACATGGAGGAAAGTAACATAGAAAGAATGTGGCCTTCGGAAATAGAATTGTGTTAAAATTTTTGTTTGGCTACATTGAAGCAAATAAAATGCCTAAGACCTTTTGTTCCTCATGCACAAAACTGATATGACAACTTGCAACTCAGAGCAGCTACGAGATTAAATGAAATAATGATATATGTGTCATGGTGTGGGGACCAGCAAGGTACATAAGAGCGTACCTATGATATCAGTAAAGAAGACTTCAAAATGCACTGCTAGAAAACAGTTAAAAAAAAAAAAAAAAGGCTGCGCCATTAGAAATGGTTTATATTTACAGCTCAGAATCCCCATGATGAATGAATGCTGTGTGGGAAAAAGATGATCGCAGTCCTTTCTCTGATGAGGAGCAATGAAGCTTCAGCAATCATGGCCTGCTAATTTATGCTATTAGGAAAACAGCAGGGGGCAAGAATTTGCTCACTGTAAAGAAACGTAATTTTTATCAGTGCTCATTAGACAGTGTGTCTGTGGTTTCTTTCTTGTTAAAGATGGTCAGTGTATTACAGATTAAAATCAGGTGCAGAAGGCAAATATATTTTGTAGCTAGTTTGCCACACAAACGTGTGTGTGAAGAGCCAAGGGATGTAGCTCACCAAAAAGTAAACAGGATACTTGGTTTGTTGGGGGTTCATGTGAAATCAGAATGAATCATGTTTTAACAATTATAGGTGAAGAAATTTTAAAGGAAATACAGTACACCAGGTCGATTTGGCGCTATATGTCTAGAGTACTACCTACCTATTAAATAGAAAGTTTGGATGGATTTTATTTCAGAAAGCCTTAGCATTCTTGAGAGCTGAGGCTACTGGCACCATCCAATATCAACTTCATTACCCTTATTATCTCCAAACACACGTACATCTCACCATTCTATCCTTTTCTCTCTCTGTTCAAAACACTCTCTCTAATTTTTCCTCCACAATTCAAGGATGAGTCTCACCTTAGGAATCTCTAAGAATCTTTACTCAGGTAGCTTTACTTAGGTCCATGTCCATGTTTTCCTAAAGTATTACATCATCCTAACTAGTACTTAAAGGGAGTTGTACCTCTCTCTGTCTGTCTGTCTCTTTTTCTCTTCTCTCTCTCTCTCTCTCTCTCTCTCTCTCTCACACACACACACACACACACACACACACGAGGATGGGAAGCTATGCTCCTATAATATAGTAAATGTAAATGGAGTTAGGAGAAGATCAACACTCCTGCTAAAACAAATAAACAAATCTCTGATTACAACCTTTAAAATCACAGTTTTAAATGCAACAGAGATCCATGAACTATAGAGGACTACATTATCTAAATTTTAAAGGAAGGAAGACCCTTTCTTCTTTTGGGGTCATTTCCCTATTATGGATGTGAAAAGAACAGCTGACCAATTCCAGGTAGAAAACATTTGTGGCCCGAATTCTTGGCCAGTTTCACCCGGGGAACATTGGCCGAGTTTGGGTTATGCAGGAATCTAAGGAATTAGGCTGTACTTTAAAATCTCATAAAAGGCAGAGTAAAACCTTCTGCTACTGTTCCCTCCTATTACTTCCAAAACACACACGCTGCTCCACTTGGCAGGCCCGGAGGGAGATGGGCTAGGAACTTCTAGAAGAAAGAAGTTTTCCACAGAAAACTTCAGAACTGAAGAAATACACAGCACCCAAGAACTCAGATATAAGCCTAGGAGGACTGATACCTAAAAAAATCATACCCAAGATGAAGTGAGTCTCAATAAAATGGCAAGGTGGTCCCAAATCAATTTAATTCTTGACATCCTCAACTTTTCACATTATCTTCTCAACAGAAAAAAAAAAAGGATGAACGAAAACTCTCTGAAGGTAGACAACATCACCAGGAATCTCTGCCATTTTAAACCCAGAAACTCTAACACAGAAGTAAAAACTGTCAAATATTCAAGACAGAAATAAAACATGTTTGAAGATCAACAGGAAAATGTAGACAACAGAACCAGAATCGCTGGCAATTCAGATGTTAACGTTTTTTTAATTCATCCAAATGTATTTTCTAACTCTCCTTGGTTTCTACCTTAGCACAATAAGTTGTTAGGACTATGTTGTGTAATTTCAACATATCTACATTAATTTCCCAAGTTTTCTTCTGTTATTGATTTCTGATTTCTTACAGTGGCCATCAGAGAAGATACTTTACATGATTTTTATTCTTTTAAATTTAATATTTTTAATGGCCTGAAACACAGTCTATTCCAGAAATGCTCCACATGATGTTGAAAAACATGTGTGTCCTTGCATGCATTAACGGGTGACTAATTCTATAGATACCTGTTAGATCCACTAGTTTACAGTTTTGTTAAAGTTGCCAGTTTGCTTCTTGGTATTTTCTTCAGCTACTTTATCTACTTTGGAAATGGACTTTTAAAATTTCAATCTATTATTGTTGAAGTATCTATTTCACCATTTAATTCTTCATATCTCTGTTTCATATGTTTTAGCTATCTATTGCCAGGGGCACACAGATTGAAAACCAGTTTATTTTTTCTATGGATTGATCCATTATTATATGAATGTTCTTTTTTGTATCTAAGAACAAATTTTTGGCTTAATATATTCTTTTTCTATGTTATTAGCCACACCACCTTTCTTGTGGTTTGTTTGCATGATATATTTTTTGCAGTCCTATTACTATCAACTAACTTGTGTCCTTCAATCAAAAGTATTTTTCTTACAGACAGTATATATTTAACCATAGGACTTTTACACATGCTGATTATCGCTGCTGTTTAATTGTATTGTTTAGTCTACATATATTTAATGTAATTATCAATAAAGTAGAATCTGTCTGCCACTTTCCTTTTGGGTTTATGTATGTAGTTTACTCGTCTGTTCCTTTACTACTGCTTTCTGCAATAAACATTTTTACTACTGTACAATTTAATTCATTTTTTATTACTTTCACTATATATATTTTCTTAGTGGTTGTCCAGGGGATTACAGTTTAATTTATTGTTGTTCAGATTAAAACTGTTTAAATTTAATTAGTATACAAAAACTCTATACCTTTATATATTTCTTTTTATTTTTCTTGTCATACAACTTACATATTCAAGAAATATGTTTACAAAATTGAGAGTACATCAACACAGACTGATAATCATTACTCCATGCAGTTGTCTTTCACATAGTAAAGAAGAGTTACCAACAAAAAATATGTGTATTACTATTATCTTCTCTGCTCATATATACTGGAATTATTTTTTGGAGTTATAGTTTATGTATATGTGAGTTATTGTCTGATGTCTTTTTATTTTTCTCAGTCAGTAGAACTCCTGATAGCATTTCCTACAGGTCAAACTTTCCAGATTTCCATTTTCTACCAATCTCTTAATTTCCTCTTCATTTTTGACAAATAAATTTGCCAAGTACAGATTTTTCTGATGACTGTCTTTTAAAATTTATTTTTCAGCACTTTGAGTATATTATTCCATTGCCTCTGGCCTCCACAGCTTTGACTGGAAATCAATTAATCTTAGGGAAGTTCTCTTCAACATGGGGAATTATTTCTTTCTTCCTACTTTCAGGATTCTGCCTTTGGTTTTTGATACTTTGATTATGATATGGCTAAATGTAGGCCTTTTTTTTTTTTTAGTTTATCCTAATTGTGTTTCATTGAACATTTTAGATGCATAAATTCTTTTTGGTTATTATTTCTTCAAAAATTCTTTTGGCTCTTTTCATTAGCTCACCTCTCCATCGGGCCCCTAAAGTCCCACATACTGGCATACCTGATGCTCTTTTGTTTCTGAAGCATTATTCTTTTTTCTTGCTGTAATTCATGCTAGAAATCTTTATTGATCTGTCTTCATAATTGCTGACTTAATCTTCTCACTAATGAAATATACTTTTAACCTCTTAAACATATAATCTTTTAAAATTTTGTTATTGTATTTTTTTATCTCAAGAATTTCTCTTTGGTTCCTTTCAAAACTGTATTTTAAAACTCTGGGAAGCTAAGGTAGGAGGCTCACAAGTTTGACTGCAGCCTGCACAACTTAGCAAGAGCCTGTCTCAAAATAAAAACAAAACAAAACAGTAACAACAGTAAAATGAAAAACTGGGGAGGTGGCTCAGTGTGAAGGACTTGGGCTCAATATCCCCTCCACAAAATAATTCTGTATTGTTAATTTCTATTCATATGGCCGTCAATGTTATACTTTCCTTTAGTTCTTTAAACCTCTTTAAAAGAACTGATTTAAAGTATTTAAAGTATTTTTATAAGTGATGGAAAAGGAGCTCAGTGGTAGTGTTCTTATTGAGCACGAGTGAGGCTCTTGGTTTGATCTTGAGTACCACCAACTACACCACCACCAACAAACCCTAAACAGTAAAGTTAAATATTTTTGTCTAATAATCTGATGTCTGAATTTCATTAGAGAAGTTTTTCCTGAAGCCTTTTTTAAACGAAAATATGTATAATACTTTTCTGTTTTGTCTCATAAATATTTTTTCTTAAAAGCTGGACATTTTATTTATTTTTTTTGTAAACTGGACATTTTAAATAACATGTGGTGACTCTGGAATTTAGATTATCTCCTTCACTTTTTTTTTTGTTTTTTTGTTTTTGTTTTTGTTCTTGTTTACACTGTTGCTGCTGTTTGTTATTAGTAGTGTTTATTTGGTCAGGTTTTTTTTTTTTTTTTTTTTTTTTTTTTTTTTTTTTTTTTTTTTTTTTTTTTTTTTTTTTTTTTTTTTTTTTTTTTTTTTTTTTTTTTTTTTTTTTGTTTGGTTTTTTTTTTTTTTTTTTCCTGGATAGTACCGTAACACTTTGTCTTTTGAAAACTCAAAGTCACTGGTTTTGTTCGTGATCATAAAATGAAAAGACAGAGCTTTCTTGAATTGTCCAGAACCAGTAAGACTTCCAGTTTTCGCTGATGGTATACTTGTAACACTCACCCTGCAGTGGAGGATTCATTCTTAGCCTTTACTCGCTGTTTGTCCAAAGCGTCAAGGTCAGCCAGATGTGACGACTTAGGGACCTCTCAGTTTTTTTCTCAGCAGATACATAGCCCAGGGCATGTACACAGTCCTGTGCATCATGTGACTTTCTAGATTCTCAGAGATATGTCATAGCTTTCCAAGGACTCCACAGTTATTTCATTCCCAAGCTTTGCTATTTTAGCTTTTTAGACAGTCTATTGTTTGTCCCAACTGTTAGTCACCGCCTCAGGCAGCTATGAAGCTAAATGATTCCCTGTAACTTTTTGTGACAAACACCATCAGGCACCAGCTTTTGCACTGGGGGAGCTACAAGTCAGGCCAAATAATGACAGCTTCGTAAGTGAGGTTTTCTAGGAGCAACCTGACAAGTGGAATAATGACAGTGCTCTGGGAATGAGGCTTCCTGGTCCTCCAGTGGCTGCCAGCCTGCTGGTTTTCACTGTAACTGAGGGCTGTTAGTTTTGAAGGATACCGTGAAGCAGGAAATTGGGAAACAGGAAAAGGGCAAGTTCAACTGCCTCAAAGCTGACTATTCTTACAGAGACTTAGACATTTTTTCCTGACAAAATGCTTTAGCGATTGCTGTAAGCCTTTGGTCAAGTTCCGGGATTCTGAAAAAAAAAAAAAATCAAAGAATTTTTCCCATTTTTTGTTGTTTTTACGAAGGAGAGAATTGGAGAGCTGTACCCTACCACTTTCATCGGCATCCCTCCTGGTGCACTACAATTAATAGAAGAAAATTTTAGGGTAATTATAACGAATATTCCAGGGAAGCAGAGAGAAGAAACAGACAAAGTGTAAGACTGGAGAATTAGATAAGAAAATGGAAATCCATAAAAAGAATAAAATGATCAGTCTAATAGGGGATAACATAGTACAAGGAATTAGAAACTCAAGGATAAGTTGAACAGAAGAGTATTTGAAAGATACAACGTTACCCTTCTATTTAAAAATTCGGAAAAAAATGTCTGAAAAGATTTAACACAGTAGAAAACAGAATTACTGAAAAAAAAAAAAAAAGAACAACAGGAAGACCCAAACAAGTTCAGAGAGAAGAGCTATTTATTTTTTTAAAGTTACCGGTGAAAGATACATATGGAACCTTCTCAAATATTTTAATATTTGCATAATTAGGCTTCTGCAATTAAAAAGGAGAGAGAATAGGTTAGAAGAAATTTTCAAGGAAATAATAACAGATGATTTCCTAAATCCAGTGCAAAGATTTAAAATAGTAGGTAAACTCCAAATATTTAACCATGATTTATATAGAGGCACATCAGAGTCAAATTGCTGAAACAGAAAGACAAGTACAAAAATAATAAGACACATGATTATCCAAAGATCAACAGTGAGACTAACTTGTGACATTTTCATAGAAACAATAGAAGTCACAAAATAACGAAAATGCCATCTTTGAAATGCTTACATAAAATAATATTCAATCTGGAATTCAAAGTTAGGGAAAATATTTTCAAATTAAAAGTGAAATAAACTTAGAATCCAATATTGGACTTCAAAATGAAGTGAAATAAAGATTTTTACATGACTAAAAACTCACAACCAAAAACATTACAGAAAGAACACACAAATAAACACAAAACTTTTTTTCTGAAAGTAACCATGAGGAAGTGTTGTAAGATATCGAAGAGAAGTACATGAGATTTGATCCAGTCTCTCAAATCAGGACAGGTATATCTGAGCAGGCAAATGAGTAAAAAGCAGGAGCTAAAAAATACTGAACAAGGCAGTGCGAAAGGTTAAAAATAGGCAAGCTATCAGTAATAATTAATCTAGGACCTGAAGACACACTCTGTAATATTTTTTTTAAACTAGGTAGTGACAGATATTTAAGCAAATTTTTGTGAAGGATGAAATTATTTATCAGAAGTTTAATAATATTAAATAGAAAAGGAGTTATAACAACTTAGAGGGGTGATGGAAAAATTTTCACTTGCAGACTAATTGGTAAGTATTCAATATTAGATTCCCACTGATATACAGTGTTTAAAAGATTAGTTTTCTCTGTGAAATGAAACGTCACATTAGAGAAGTGAAAATATTAGCCTTTACTACTTGCTTACTCCTCTCGATAAATGTAGATATTGGTGGCTTTTTAAAGATCAAAACAGAGGAGAATATTTGCGTATGGGGTGTCTGCAACCGGAGATAATAAAATAGGGTAAATAATTCAGTGCTGGAAAATAGTAAAAACAAATTGAACGACAAACAGCCTGAAAATGCACTGCATCATAGTCCTTGTTTTGACCAGAATTGTACCTTTTTCTTCCTCCAAGGTGAGAAAGATAGATGGGGATACAGATGATGGCTAGTGTGCATTTAACAACAAAAATTATTAAAATACCAAACTGCACGTTTTCCACTTCAAAAGTGTTTAGGAGCTTATACTGGAGCAATAGACGTTACTTTTCAAAAGAACTTACACGTTAACCCATTACAATTAATTCAGGAGACTCGCATATTGGCTCATAAAAAATGTGTGCGGTTCTTGGATTAATAAATAGTATTTTTAAAGGTGAGAGTCACGCTTTTACCTTGTTAAAGTAAAGCAGGTGATAGATAAATATAAAAAGACGGATAAATTTAACAAATTTTTCTGAACAAAATACTTAGAGAAATGCTACTATCACTGTGACAAGCAAGAAGTAGTTTATGAAAATGAATCGACTTCCTTCTTCATTTAAAGGAAAATCACCAAAAGGACAAGGCAATTAGGAGATCAAGGAATCATGTCTAAAACTAAAGTGGCAAGTGGATGATAATTTAGGCAACAGCAAGAAAATTATTTTGGAAAAGTGTTAATTATATTCACACTTTGGAAGCTACATTGTAGAAAGGTGAAGGATCTAGATAAAATCCTCAAAAGCCTGAAAAATTGTGTTTAAACCTTAATTTTCCTCTTCCTTGACAGTTTCAGAATTAAAACACCCCATTAGTTATTATGAACTTGGGACTCTTTTGCAGTTCAAAAGGCCAAGTGTCCACATTACAAAGAGAAGAAAAGTCACGTGTGCACATATACCCATGATCCATATTCCAGTAGCTACAAAATTAGCGTACACATTATTCTTCCAACAGGATGGCTGTCTGGTTATCTTCATGAAAACAAAAATTCTCATCTCGGAGCCAAGGGCCTGATTTACTCCCTTCAGCCCTTTGACAAAGTGTCCCAGTTAAAAGGGTAAATATTTGGCTTTCTGCTTAGACTTTAGAGTGCCAAGTGCTTTCCTTCAAAGGATTCTCTTATCCCCTGAAATGTGGAGTTCTTTTTTCCTCTCAGAAACTCTCGAGGATACGGAAGAAAAAGACAGTTCTCAGGCTTTGTAAGGATGGAAGTTAAAATGCTCTGGACAACTCTTTCTTCCACTGTTAGCGGCTTTGTAGTTTTAAGAATCAGAGACAACGAATATTAAGTATGAGCCTAGAACCTCCCTTCATGGAAATTATTGTAGAAATATGTTTTCTGACATTTAAAATCACATTTAGTTGACATATTAACATTTTGACAAAATTTACAACCTAAAGTGTTTCAATGAAGAGCAAGAATATGTGCATTTCCCCATTGTTTTAAGTGACATGGTAACAGATATTTGGCTGAATTGTTCTTTTTCAGGTGGAGAGAACATAGAGCTATCTTATGAATATTTACATGCAAATGTTAATTTAAAACAGCATGTGGACAAGTAGATTAAAAGAACGTCTTAGTCTGAAATACAAAATTATTTATGATAAACTTAACAATTTTGGTCCAGTCAGCCAGACAGATGTCGAATCCTGCTGTGAATTCAGCTATTCAAATCATTTTCTTACCCCAGCAACAGTCAACTTCTAATTTAAAAGTTATAAAATTTATAGGCACAAAAAATCTTATGTTTAAACTACTCTGATACACAATTTTCAGAACGAGAAACAAATATTTTTAATGGGTCAGAACGTCACCTCTATAAAATATAATCTTACATTACAATATAAGAGATCGTGGTACTGATATTTATAAAATTTCAAATAACTAATGTGATGAATTTTTCTATCTTTGAGTGTCTATTTGTATTGACTAATTTGCAATCAATACTGAAAGAAATCAAGAGTCAAAATTGCTGTCTTCTAAAAGAGATCTTTCAGAAAATGTTCATTCAGTTTCAAACTATATTTTTTTAGTGCTCATATTTAACACTCTCACCAGTAAATGACAACTTCAAACTTCATTTAATGGGTCTCTAAATGAGCCCAAGTTAGGAAAAAATTGCATTTGAATGTATATAATTCCATGAACAACTAGATGCCCATAGAAATTCATGAATGGACAATTACTCTGTAAGCTCAATTAAAACATAACTTTAAGAGGAGGAAATAAAAAATTACAGGCAAAGCCAATACTTTTCAAGCGGGCAACAATAATCATCCTTTTCCAAAGAACCCAATTGTATCTCTTGCCCTGTTTGTTGGCAACATGTTTAGAATTTGTCTTTCTGTGTGTGTGGATTGCTTTATTTCCCTTTGTTGTTTCCAGTCTTATCCATTTTTCTAACAATAGAAATCTCAGGAGAACATTTTCTCTAATCCCACTTCCAAATGTTAGTTTGGTTTGTTTATCTACTTTCTTGACTCAAAGCCCAAACCTTCTGTATCAGTTTTATTCCCAAGAAGGGGAGCAGGAAGAAAACTCACATGGCAATTTTGGAGCCATTTGTTCTTGTTGCAGGGAGGAATCTGTAACACTGTGCACAGATTGTCAGTTTGTCCTCTGACAGGAGAAATGGTAGTTAGACAAAGAGGGGATTTTTGGTTTCATACCCGAAAAACCTTGTCCACTTCACAACCATGATGGAAAAGAAAGTTTGAAAGACACCAGAGTCACATTCAGTAGGTGATAAGCATTATTTCCCTGTCCCGTAAATATCCCCAGTGAGGAGAGAAGAGAGTTTTCAACCTTGCCTTCCTTTGTTTAGTATGTGTGGCTCATACATACCTTGACAAATAGGTTTGTGATGCTGGTTTAATATGCATTTACCAAGCTTCCCCATTTCCTCATCTACACACAGGGGGAACAGAATGAGATTAACACTTCAAAGGAAGCAAGTTCTAGTTTTATCATTCTGCGAGATACTCAGATTAATGAAACAGAATGAGTGCCATTATTTGGTTTCTTTAAAAAGAACATGATTTATCAAGAAGATTATATACCACGACCAAGTAGGATTCATCCCAGGGGTGCAGGTTCAACATATGCAAATCAATACATGTAATACACCATATCAACAGACTCAAAGACAAAAATCACATGGTCATCTCAATAGATGCAGAAAAAGCATTTGACAAAATCCAACACCCATTCATGATAAAAATTCTACAGAAATTAGGAATTGAAGGTCTATATCTAAACCTGATAAAAGCCATCTATGACAAACCAACGGCCAACATCACACTAAATGGTCAGAAACTGGATGCTTTCATACTAAAATCTGGAACAAGACAAGGCTGTCCCTTATCACCACTATTATTCAATATACTTCTAGAACCATTAGCTAGAGCAATTAGACAAGAGAAAGAAATAAAAGGAATAAAGATAGGAAAGGAAGAAGTTAAACTAACACTATTCGCAGATGACATGATACTCTACATTGAAGACTCCCAAAATTCCACCAAAAGACTTCTAGATTTAATAACTAAATTCAGTTGTGTAGCTGGATACAAAGTCAACACCCAAAAGTCAACAGGATTCCTATATACAAATAACAAACTCACTGAGAAAGAAAAATAGAGAAGATATACCTTTCACAATTGCATCCAAAAAAATGAAATACTTAGGAATCTATCTAACAAAGCAAGTAAAAGAACTTTACATTGAAAACTATAGTACTCTAAAAAAGGAAATTGAAAGGGATTTCAGAAAATGGAAAGACATCCCATGTTCTTGGGTAGGAAGAACAAACATAGTGAAAATGGCCATGCTTCTAAATTACTATACAGATTTAACGTAATTCCAATTAAAATACCATTAACATACTTCACAGAATTAGAAAAAACAATCATGAAATTTATCTGGAACCAGAAGAGACTATGAAGAGCAAAAACAATCCTGGGCAACAGGGGCAAGGCAGGGACTATCACAATCCCGGACCTGAAACTATACTATAAAGCTTCTGTGATAAAAACAGCATGGTACTGGCACAAAGACAGACCTGAGGATCAATGGAACATGCAGAAACACCTCCAAACACACTCAAATACCTTGTCTTCGACAAAGGAGCCAAACAGCCTCACTGGAAGGAAGATAGCCTCTTTAACAAATGGTGATGGAACAACTGGCTGGCCACATGCCGAAAACTAAAACTAGATACATGTTTCTCACCATGTACTAAGCTAATATCGAAGTGGGTCAAAGATCTAAACATTAAAACAGAAACACTAAATCTACTGGAGAATACAATAGGAAGAACTCTTGAAGACATAGGGGTAGGAAAAAATTTATGAACAGAACCCAGACTGCATGGGAAATGATACAAAGAATCAGTGCTTGGGACCTCATCCTACTAAAGGCTTTTGCACAGCAAAAGAAATCACTAATAGAGCAGGACGAAAATCCACAGACTGGGAAAAAATCTTTGCCAGCTGCTCCTAAGACAAGGGTCTAACATCTAGAATATATACAGAACTCAAAAAAATCAATCCCCCTGAATTTAAAGACCCAATCCAAAATGGGCATCTGAAATGAATAAACACTTCTCAGATGAAGAAATAAAAATGGCAAATAAACATATGAAGAAATGTTCAATATCACTGGTCATTTGCAACATGCAAATCAAAACAATGCTAAGATTTCATCCCACTCCAGAAAGAATAGCTATTATCAAGAAATCAACCAACAGCAAGTGCTGGTAGGGCTGTGGGGGAAAAGGTACCCTTCTCCACTGTTGGTGGGAATGTAGACTAGTCCAACCACTATGGAAATCAGTATGGAGACTCCTCAAAAAACTAATCTAGAGGTTCCATCTGACCCAGCTATTCCTCTGCTTGGTATCTTCCCAGAAGAATTGAAAACCTCATACCATAGAGATATGTGCACAACCATGTTCATAGCAACACAATTTGTAATAGCTAAGTCTTGGAAACAACCCAAATGCCCAACAACTGAGGAATGGCTAAAGAAGATGTGGTTTTTCTACACAACAGAGTACTACTCTGCCATAAAAAGGATAAACTACAGTCATTTGTAGGTAAATGGATGCAGCTTGAGAACATATTTTTAAGTGAAATAAAGCAGTCACTCATGAGTATGCATCAAATTGTTTCTCTGATATGAGAAACTGTAAGTGTAAATAAGGACAAAGAGGTATAATAGATATCAGGTTAAAAAAAAGGATAGTATTCAAAAGAGAGGAGAACTAGATAGGGAGAAGGGGAAAAAGGAAGGGAAAAGGAGAAGAAAGGGAAAAGGGAAAAAATGGAAAAATGTAAATAAACCTGCTGTAAATAAGGAAAGGGGGAATGGAAGGGAGGGGCAGGGAAGGGGTGGGGGACCAAGATATGTCATGTACAGGTACAAAATAACCATGATAAATGTGATCATCTTGTATACAATGTACCAATGCATGTTCTTGGTAAAAAATAAAAATTAAAAAAAAAAAAGAACATGGTAATTTGTCCTTTCCTCTGTTTACTGGATCTGTAGTTCTTAATTTCCAAAAAGTTTCTTGGTGCAGGACATTTCAGAGTGGGATTTAGTTTAGTTGGTTGTAGGCTTTTTGTTTCTTTGAATGTGTACCACTCTTTTATCACCTATAAATATATATATGGCATTAGTCTCTTATTAATCCTCTCCTAAAATGAAAATTTTTAATGATTCAGTATATATCTATGACTGTCTATGTATTATCTATAAGAAGTCTGAAATTCTATGTATATCTATGAATACATCTCCTTGCCTCCTTCCTTCCTTCCTTCCTTCCTTCCTTCCTTCCTTCCTTTCTTCCTTTCTTCCTTCCCTCCCTCCCTCCCTCCCTCCCTCCCTCCTTCTGTGCTGGGAATTACACATATGAAGCAAGTGTTCTACCATCGAGTCTCTTTCCCAATGCAATTCCAGTTCATTTTAA
>PVJO010024159.1:0-24697 GCA_004026905.1 Hystrix cristata
TTTTTTTTTTTTTTTTTTTTTGGTGCCAGGATCGAACTCAGGGCCTTGTGCTTGCTAGGCAAGCATTCTAACCATGAGCTAAATCCCCAGCCCTCCCCTCTTTCTATGAATGCAACTCCGTCTGTCTTCCTGGAGGCCCAGATATTTCTCAGTTTCCTCTCCTGCTGCTGTGTCAGCCACCATCCCTCTTTCCAAATCTTTCTGCATGTGCTTACTAGAGTGACCTTCCCTTTTTTATATTTAATTTTTCTGATTACATTCATTATCGGGAATTGGTACATGTACATAACACATCTTAATTTTTTTACCCACCCCCTAGAAACCTTTTTTTCCTTTCTTTTTTTTTTGAGGAAAGATTTGCCTTACAGTTTGTAGAGGTTTGGCTTACAGTTCATAATTGGCTGACTCCAAGGCAGGATGGCATGGCAGTTAGGCAGAAGGCAGCAAGGTAAGCAAGAGGAAGCAAAAGGGTAGAAAGCTTTCTAAAATGCAGATCAAGCAGGGCATGGTGGGACATGACTGTAATCCCAGAACTGTGGGAGGCTCAGACAGGAGGATTGCAAGTTTTAATCCAGCCTGGGCAATTTAAAGATTTAGCAAGACCCTTTCTCAAAATAAAAAAAATAAAAAGGTTTGGGGATGTACCTCAGTGTGAAGGCCTTGGGTTCAATCCTCAGTACAAAAAAACCAATAAAATCCCAGGCAAATCAGAATACTCTACCCTCCTGATTAAACCTTTAAATTTCTCTCTTCCTTATGATAAATTCTGGTTGCCTTAATATGGCTTATCAAGCCTTCCAGGACCACGCTTCAGTCTCTGCTCTCCAGCCTCAACACTGTTCCTTCCTTTGCATCCTTCACTGTGGCTTTCTGGATTACCTTCAGTCCCCAATGTGTGCTCTCATAGTCTGGAAATTCACTACCTAGAAAAGCCTCCTTCTTTCTCCAATTCTCCCAGCTCCTGCTCTTTCTCCAGGGCTTGATTTTGGCTTGATGTGCTGTCACCTCCTGCGCAAAGCCTGATCCTCTCCAAGATGGTCAGCAGTACCTCCCATTACCACACCACTATCTGCTTTCCCCAGACACAGTGCCCACCGCTGGGCTGGCATTTTGTTTGTCTCTCCATTCCACACAGGAGCTCCTTGAGTGCAGAGACTCCAACTTATTTCTTGAACCTAGTGGCATCACTGAATGGGGAAGAAAGTGTTAAATCCAAAAGTGGATTTTGTCTTGAGGGTAAAGGTCAGATGGAATGGAGTTGGGAGGCGGCATGGAAATGGACATACCAACCACTGTGGGAGTGGCTGTGGTAGCAATCTGATTTGCCGTCTATGTGTCCTGAATACATTTGGGTGGCCGATGGGACAAGGCCAGGGGCAGAAACCATTGATGTTAGCTAATGCAACCCACGCAAGAGGCAAGAGATGGCAGTGGCCTGGCAAGAGATGGCAGTGGCCTGGACTAGGGTGGTGGTAGTGGGGAGGGGGAGGGCTTAAATTTTTTTTGTTTTTTTGACATGGGGTCTTGCTATGCATTTCAGGCTGGCCTTGAACTCACTATGTATCCAGGCTGGGCACGAACCCATGGTGATCCTCCTGCCTAACTGGACATTCCATCATGAATGAAGAGGGGGCGGAAGGTGGGAAGGAATGGACCAGGTAGCAGAAAACCCAGCAGGGAACAGAGAAGTCACAGATGTTGGAAAGAATGGGAGTCGGAGAGGAAGTGATAGAAACAAAGAGAAAACACTGCTGGGGCTCTGTGCCCACAGCTTCACCCACAGACACAAACCCACCAGACAGGTTTCTCTCCATAGCAGTTTTATTTGACTCTAAAGTGAAATTCAGTCCCTGGCCCACCCCACCAATCAAGGGATCATGGCTGCAGCAGACTTTTCCTGGGGTGACAGGCCTCTTTATCAAGGAATGAAGGAAAGCACAGGGGTCACATCTGTGTGTTAGGGTAGAGAGGGGCCCAGATACTGCTGGCTAAGCAGGGCTTGGCCATGGGCCAGGGAGGGGGGCCTGGCGCCATCCCCTGGGCACATGCAGGGGGAGGGGAGGGAGGCCAATTCAGGATGGGGTTAGCTTAGGGCTTACAGTAGGCCTAGGGCAGGGTCAGGGAGCTCCCAACTGAGGGGTTCAGTAGCTGTGCATAGAAGACTTGTCCAGCTCACTGTGCTGCTCCTTCTGGGACTCTGTCACCACCTGCTGGGGGCAAGGAATGGGGGCCTGGCATAACCACCCGAGGCTCCAATTTTTCCACACATCTTCTCTGGTTTCCCACCCACCCACAACACACTCAGATCTGCAGCTAGGCTGGGGCTTGGGAACAACATGGCAAAAGGTGTTGTCCCAGGACAGGGGACTCACCTCCCCATCCCGGGTCTCGATGGTCCTGATCAGAACCGTCTTCCGGCTGTGGCTGTCCTGGGCAGGCTCCACCTCAGGCACTGGAGAAAGCAACAAGAGGGGAGCAAGGGAAAAGACTTGGGATTTCTCTTCTTTCAAGCACACACTCCCTGAGGGCAGCAGAGCGGGAGGAATAGGGGAGAGCACAGGCCAGGACTCAGTAGTCCCCTGGATAGAACTGATCGCGGAGCATCTCAGAGCGAGAAAAGTCCAATCAGGGCAGAAACGGACATGGGGAGTACAGCCTGGATACCACAAGTGGAGAACTTACCAGTAGTCTTCATACTTAAGGAGGCAAAGGAATGGACGGGCACCGCGATCCTGCCGGCGAAGTGCGCCGTCAGCCCCAGGCAAGGCCGCCTCCTCCCCTCCAGCCCCTAGTGCCGACCCCTCCCTGCTCGCCCGGCAGCCCCGCTCCCCACCGGCTCTCCTCGCCCTCCAGCAGCTTCCGGTAGGTGGCGATCTCGATGTCCAGGGCCATCTTGACGTTGAGGAGCTCCTGGTACTCGCGCAGGTGGCGAGCCATCTCCTCCTTGAGCTGCCGCAGCTCCTCCTCGAGCCGCGCGGCGCCGGCCTGGTACCCGCCCGCCTCCAGGGCGAACTGCTCCTCCAACTCCCGCAGCTGCCGGAGCAGCGCCTCGTTCTGGGGGGTAGGGGGTGCGGGACGGGGTCAGCGGGGGAAGCTGTCCTCGTCCGCGCCGCCGCCCCAGGGCGCCGCTGGGTACTCACTGTGCCGCGCAGCCCGTCCACCTCGCACGTCAGGCTCTGGATCTGCCGTCGAGACTCGTTCATCTCCTGCTTGGCCTGGCGCAGGGCCTCGTGGTTCCGGTTGGCAGCATCAGACAGGTCCGCGTACTGCGGAGTGGGCGTCGCTCGGGTTGCAGCCTGCTGGCGCGGGACCCCGCCCACCCGACCCGGGCGCTCCCGGGGCGCGCACCTTGGACTTGTACCACTCCTCGGCCTCCTGCAGGTTTTTCGCCGCGATGCTCTCGTACTGCGCGCGGATGTCCCTCAGCGCCGCCGTCAGCTCTGGCTTCACCGTGGGTTCCACCTCCACGTGCTGCACCTGCTGACTCTCCACGCTCACCTGCAGGTCTCGAAGCTCCTGCCAGCCAGGCCAGGCGAGGATGAGCCCACCGCGGGGCCCACGGCGCAGAATCCACGCGGCCGCGCAGTTCGCACGTGGAAAGAAGAAGAAATGCTCGCGTGGACAACAAGGGGCGTCGGGGCGTCCCACACGCGCAGGACAGCTAGACCTGCGCCCGCTTCAGCGCTCAGCCAGCCCTCAGGTTCGGGTGCAGCTCCGCTGTCGGCCAACAGGTGGCGCACGGGTGGGACTCAAACCACCTGTGGGGCTGGGCCCAGCGGCGACGTCCACCCCTCGAGGCTCTTTCCCGGGCAATTCTGCCGGGCGATTCTGCCGCTCCACCCGCTCGTCTCCAGCTAGGGCATCCCCCAACCCTCCAGCCCTCTCCTGACACCCAGGCCCGCTCACCTCCTCATGCAGCTTCTTGAGGAACTCAATTTCATCCATCAGAGACTCAATCTTGCGCTCTAGTTCCAACCGGGACAGGGTGGCATCGTCCACATCCTTCGTGGGGTGGGAGTGGGGTTCGATTGAGGGAAGGTCAGTCAGGACGAGGCCGGGCCGCGCCTTGCCGTCTGCCTCAGGATGCGCCCATCGATGCACAACAGGGGTGAGATGGGAGGCAGAACTCGCCTTGGGCCTGAACTCACCTTGCGAAAGAGTACGAGGTTGTGCTCCGCATCCTCCCGCTTGCGCGTTTCCTCCTCCAACCTAAAGAGCAGAGGGGTCAGGGACGAAGCTGCAGGGTCATCACCCAGAACCCCGCCTCTAGCACTTGCTTTTGCTGCTGCCGAGGTCCTAAGAGGAGGGCTCCAGGCTGCCAGGGTGGAATTGCCCAGACTTTCTAAGGGCCTGGAACCCTTTCTAAGGGGCTGGAAGTGGGGCCCTCGATACCCAGGGGAGGCAAGAGACGCCCCTCCGGGGCCTCCCCAGACGCGCGAATCCAAGTGCTGGGGGGGGGGGCTTGGTGGCCACTTGGGCTGGCCCGGGAGCCACGCCCATGGCCTCTGGGGAGGAGGGACGGCGCAGCGGCCACCTGGATGGGTGGCCGGTCGGCCGCAGCCCAGCCCCAGCCCTGACCTTTGCTTGAGCGCCGCCAGGTCCTCGGCCAGCCCGTCGCGCTCCACCTGCACCCGGTCGCGCTCGCGGCCCAGCAGCTCCAGCTCGCGCCGCAGCTCGCGCAGCTCCTGCTGGCACAGCTGGTCGGCGCGCGCCGGCTCCTGGCCGCGGGCCTGGCTCAACTCGCCGCGCAGGGCCGCGTTCTGCTGCTCCAGGAAGCGCACCTTCTCGATGAAGTTGGCGAAACGGTCGTTGAGCTCCTGCAGCTCTTGCTTCTCGTTGCTGCGCGTGGCCAGAAACTCCTGGTTGAGGGCCTCGGCCATGGAGAAGTCTAGGCGCTCCGAGGGCAGGCGCAGGGCCCCCGCCCGAGGGGCGCGAAAGCTGCCCAGGCGCCCGGAGGAGCCCGGGGACGCCGAACCCAGCAGACGGCTACTGGAGAAGCGCGAGCTGGACGAGTAGGAGAAGGCCCCGGGGGACAGGGAGGGCGGTGGCCCGAAGGTGCGGCGGTACGAGGTGGCGCTCACGCTGGCCCGGAGGCCCGACGGATGGTGGCTCATGTCGGCCGAGGGAGGCAGTGAGCGATGGAAGGGCTGGGCCGGGGGCGAAGGAGCCGCGGCCGCTGCGAGGCGGCTTTATAGCCCCGCGGTCTCAGGGGGGGCCCCAGGCAGCTCCTCCCCCTGGCCTGAGGCCGGCTGGAGCTGGGCTGCGTGGGGAGGGGGGCGCCCCACCCTGCGGACCGCCGCCGCACCACACCCTCCCCTCCTCTGGTTGCTGGCGCCGGGCCTATTCCCCCTGTTGCTGGCGGGAATGGAAGCAGGGATGGGACCGCAGGCAGGGATGGAGTGCCACGCCTGCCAGCAAGCATCCAAAGCTGGAGCCCAGGACGGGAGAGCTAGCCTGGAGATGGGGTCCCTACCTTCAAGGGCTGGTAGAGATGAGGAGAATAGAGGTTAAAGGACAAGTTTCTATTACAGAACTAGGGAGTCCTGGCAGAGGAGAACTGGATTGGCCTAGGCCCCAGAACTTGTGCCTCCAATTGTCTCAGGAAGCCTGCCGTCACCTGCTGTCACCCTCCTTCAACACACCCAGGAGAAGTGGGGGACCGGAGGGTAGAGGCCGAGGGGGCTGGCGAAAGGCTGGTCTCTCCCTAATCCCCAGGGCCCTCTGAAGGGCTGATGATTGGTGCCAGCCAGCTCTGCCGCTAATGGACTGACCAGCTCCCCTCCCCCTGCCCTGGGCCCCTGGCAGAGGTTGCCTGCTGCTGTTTCCGCCTTAAAGACACAGCCCCCAGACCTGCACCTCCCCAGGCCCTAAGAGGGTGGGTCCCTCACAGCCGTGACTCTGCACCCACTTGGAGGGTCTGTACCATTCCAGAGGCTGAGGGAGCCGCCTGTGGAATGCTGTCTGCCTTTACTGGGTTCTTCCTCTGCCCCCTCCCCATCAACTGCAGCTCAGTCACGGTCCTTCCCGGAACTAGGGCGATTCTTGAGGTGGGAATGGGAGGGAGCGGAGGGGCAGCAGCTGCTGCCAAGGCTGAGATGGACAGACTGGCAGGAACCGGTTTCCAGTATTGAGGAGGTACAGGTACCCAGGGCTGGGTGGGGCTGAAGGGGGACAGAAGAGGAAACTGAAGATGCCCACCCCCAGCTGTTTGAAAGAGAGAAGACCCTGAGGGACTCACAAGCAGATGCATAGACGTAGCCCCACTACCTGTGTGCTCTCACACTTCATACACAAATACACAACCACACATTCACACATCCCTTCATGCCCCCATGCCACCCTGAGTTAGCGGGAAGGCTGATGTCTGGCCTTTGCATGTAACAGCTTCCAGAATGCAGGCACAGGCTCCCCAGGGTGGACAGAGCTTGTTCCATGGTCTGCAGGAGCCAGAGTGCTGAGGCCTGTTGTGTTTGCCGGTGTGAGGCTGCTGCTGCTGGGACTTCGGGGCTTTCCAGCAGGAGAGCACTCTTCAGATCGTCCCTGAGGGTGAGTTGGGAATCTGAGAGAGCAAGTTTGGGGTTTCAGACTGGATCCTTGGTTGGGGTGAGGAGGGCGGCTCCCCAGCTGGCCAGCTCCTCTGTACTGCAGGGCAGAGAACTCCCTCCCTTTGTGTGTCCTCTGAGAAGGACCAGAGCCAACACCCTCCACTCTCTGGCCTGCCTGCTCATCCCTGCGCGTTGCTCTCCTCTCCAGGCCCCTCCTTCCTTCCGGGCTATTAGTCTCTCTGTGCACAGCTGCCAGGTCCTTCTCCTGGATGGGCCTGTCTTGGTTGCCAGGGGAATGAGGAGGATGGGAGAGATGGGATGGGATGATGAACCAGGGCAGATTCCTCCCTGACTCCTGAGAGCGAGTGTGTGCGTGTGCGTGCGTGCGTGCATGTGCATGCGTGCATGTGCGTGCGTGCATGTGCGTGTGTGTGTGTGTGTGTGTGTGTGTGTGTTTGTGTGTGTGTGTATGTGTAGAGTCCCATCTGGGCTGGGGGGCTAGGGGCTCAGCAGGTATGAGGAGGTGGCTGGGGAAACCTTGGTGCTCTCTGCCGCAGCCCTGGGCTCTGAGGCCCAGCCGCCATTGGTCTGGAGCCCCATCCGCCCCAGACTCCACCCCACCCTCCGGAGCAAACTGGGAGCCAGCGCTGCACCGGAGGGGAGGTCAGGCCAGGCCACGCCTGGGGAGGACCAGCTCCAGCTCTAGCCTCTCTCTGCAGAGAGCTGGGAGAGAATCTGGGCCTTTGAGCACAGAGGTGGCTGGGACCGGGAGTTCCAGATAGGGTTCTCCCTGCCTAAGCCCCCAGTTCACTCTCCAGATCCTGAGGACAGCCCCCTAGCCCTGCAGCAGGAAGTGAGGAAGGTGGAAGCCTGGATGGAGAGATGCCGGCAGGAGAGGCTCCTGCCACCCAGGGAGGAGCCAGGCCTGGGAGATCTTGGGGTAGGAAAAGAGGCATAGACAAAGATCCCACCAAGCTGCCCTACTTCCCACTGGCGCCTTTCATTCTCTCTGGTAGGAATTTAGGTTCATTGCTGTGTCCTTCAGTAAAATGGTGTTAATTGTGACTTCTACCTTGTGGTGGTGTTGGGAAGATTAAGTGAAAAATATGTGTATACACTTAGGACACACATTGTAAATGCTGAAAAATGTAAGATGGTGACGATGATGATGATTGTTTACGGTGCTGGGGATTTATTTTTATTTTTTATTTTTTTTAGACAGAGTCTTCCTAAACCACTAAATTGCCCAGACTGGGCTTGAATGTGTGATCCTCCTTCCCAGAGTGCTGGGATTACAGGTGTGTGTCACTATGCCCAGCTTATTTTTATTATTATTAATTTTCTAAGGAGTGGGGATTTACCTCAAGAGTGCTTGTCTAGCAAGCACAAGGCCCTGAGTTCGATCCCCAGCAACCCTCACACACACAAAAAAATTTCTAAATGATATTGCCAACCCCCAAGTGAAGTAAGGATTTGGTCCTCTTTTGGATTGTTCCCATTTGTGGCTGGGAGTACCCATGAGGGAGGAACCAAGTACTGCCTGGCCGATGGCTGGAGAGAAGATGGCCTCATCCTGCCTTTGAGTACTGGGGCTCAGGACACGGTTGCTAGTTTAATAAGCTGTGTGTTGGGCTTCATGAGTAGCTCACCTCTGTCCACCCATTTTCTTTACTCATAAATGGGGCTGATAATAATAGTGCCTACTTCATAGCATTGGAGGATTGGTTCCAATGTGAATCACTTAGGACTTGGCCTGTCATGCATGCCGTGTATTAGCCAGCGTGATTATTAACCCTCCTTTCTCTGCCTCTCTCAGCTGCTCTGCTGAAGGCTTAGAGAGAAACATGGGTGGTTGCAGGGGCTTCCAAGAAAGGTGAGCAGCAAATTTAGATTACTGGCAAGAGTACAGCTAAATGGGCTGGGGATTTAGCTCAGTGGTTAGAGGGCTTGCCTTGCAAGCACTAAAGCCCTGAGTTTGATCCCCAGCCCCCAAAAAAAAAAAAAAAGTATGGCTAAATGTGGCTAAATGGTGGGCCATGGACCCAAAGCTGGTTAGAGAGGTGCAGGAAAGAGGGTGGAAGACTAGGCAAGTACAGAGATTGACAGCTGGACTCCTTGGCAAGGCGAAAGGACAGTCATAGTGCAAGGAGCCGAACGAAGACTACTGACAGGGCAGGGAGCTGTTTTCAGGCAGCAGAATGTGTGGATTTGTGATTTTAGATGATAAGATTCTCAGAGTGTCCTGCAGGCTAGGGCAGCCGAGTCTATGCTGGGATAGAACAAAAGCTCGTGGGAGAAGAGATCAGTCCACCAGCCAGGGTACTGATCAGCTGTGTGACCCTGAGTGAGTTACTTGTCCTTGCTGAGCTTCCTCTTTTTCATCTGTAGAATAGGGATAACGACATCCTTCTAGGCTCATAGTAGTTGCTCACCTATGTCGAGTGCCTTTTCCTACTCCCATATGACCAAGAGGAAACAGGCACAGAGGAGCAAGGACATTTCCCTAATTGCTGATAATTAGGTGTCATCTGGGCCCTGGCCTGAGGCCCAGGATTGGTGCACATGTCCACTCCCATGTTGGGGACAGCACAGTCTCCCCCTCAAGATTCTTTTGCCAACCAAACCCAGACCAGTGGAGGGCACCTGTGGTCCCTGCTACCTGGGAGGATGAAGCAAGGAGGATCATTTGAGTCCAGGAATTTGAAACTCGCCTGGGCAACAACATACTGGGACACCATTAAAAAAAAACCAATTCCTTTGCTGACCCCAGTTCTTACTCTCCAAGTCCCTGCTGCCCTTGAGTTGTCTCACTTTATGTTGACTCCAAGTGTCACAGATGAGGAAATCAGCACTGTCCCTTGGTTCCCACTCCTCTGGGAAGAGCTAAGGCTCAGCCAGACAAAGTCCTGCTTGTCCCTGGCTGCACAGGGAGGTCTGGCCTGGGGTAGCCCTGCTGGTGGGCTGGCTCTTAGCCTGTTGGGCACAGGGGAGACTCAGGCAGAAGGGATCTGGCACCCCATGTTTCAAGGCGCACGACCCAGCCCAGCTTGGCCGCAGGGTTCCCGCTCAGAGCGACCTCAGAATGAAGTCCTTTCTGCATGCCTCTGGTCTGGGGCTCTGCTCCTCCCACTCAGGAGCATCTGGGATATCTTTGCCATCTCATTCCTTCTCTCGCTGCAGCCTTTAGCAGTAGCACTCCCTATGTGCCAAGCGCCAGGCCGAGCATTTAATACATTTAATCACTTCCAACTCTTGCAAACATCCTACTGCATAGGTTCTGCTGCTAGTCCCATTTTACAGAACAAAATGGGAAGAAATGGAGTCAGAAAGAGGTAATTTGCTCTTTGTCACAAAACTAGCAAACTAGGAATTTGTTTATGTCTGCCTCCACCATCCCTGACGATAGGATCTGCGAAGGCAGAAATCAGATCTTACTTGTCTCTATGTTGGTGGCATCTAACTCCACACCTAATTCCCTCCTCCCACTCCTCTTCCATTAGACATTAGGTCTAATGTTTTCAAGACACCTGAAATCCTTCTCTCGGTTGTTGGTCTGTAAAATAGAGATGTGTTGCTGCCATCTTCTGGTCAGAAACCAGAATGACATATCTGCAGTCCGCATCTATGCTAGTTGAGTGTAACACTCTAGGCTGCATGCAGAATGTTGGAATTTGGGGGACTTCACAATTCCTTTTCGTGATTTCCTGGTTTTTTTTTGAGACAGGGTCTCTCCGTGTATTCCGGGTTGGCCTTGAACTCACTATGTAGCCCAGGCTAGCCTCCAATTTGTGGTGATCCTCCTGCTTCAGCCTCCCGAATGCTGGGGTCACAAGTGTGTGCCACCATGCCTGGCTTATCATGATCTTGTTTTTACACATGACCCAAGAAGTTATATAATAGGATCAGGGACATCTGAAATTACAAATTCAGAACCCTGATTCCATTCTTCCCCTGGACTCTGAGAGCCTCCTCTGCCCCTACCCCCCAAAAAAAGCCAGGGCGGGAGGGCAAAATCTGCCTTTAGCTCCTCCCCTATCCTCTACTCCCCACAGCCCCAGTTCTGTCCTCAGCGTGAAGCCACATTTCTACCGCCTGCCTGACCTTTCCAGAGAGCTCCTGCTCGGATGAGAACACGGAGTACACACCCCGCAAGCCGCCTGCCCTGCAGAATGCCAAGCGCCTTGCGCCAGTGTGGCCTGGAGACCTACCTCAGAGTCACCAGGTCGCATCGCTCCACCCAGATCTTTTGCATTTTAACAATCTCTCTGGGTGCTTTATAATGCCCATGAAATTTTGAATATTTTTGGATAATAATTTTTTTCTTTAAACTGTCCATCTTTTATCCCACTTCATTTTGAAAAATTTCAAACCTAGAGAAAAGTTGAAAGACTGCTGAAATGAATACCCATATCCCTTCTGTCAGATTCACTAGTTGTCATTCTGTCCCGGTTCCTTTGAAAGTGTCAGGCAGCAGGGGGTTTTCCCCTTAAGTGTTTCAGCACACATCCCCTCAAAGCCATGGCATTTTGCTAATGATTTCAGTACTATTAGCCCGCTTAAGATCAGTATAATAATATTGCTTAATGCACAGTCTGTATTAAAAGCCCAGTTGTTCCACGAACGTTTTTCACAGCTATTTCCTCCCAATGTAGGATTCGAAAGTCATGAATTCTATTTGGTTGTCATCTGGCCAGAGGGAGGAGCCAGGGAATAGGGATGAGGCTGTGATGAGCTCGGCATGTTTAGGGCTCACAGAATCATCAGTGAGGCCGGAGCAGGCAACGGAGGAGAGCAGAATGAGAGATTAGAGATTCTAGGCCTTCATAAATCACAGAATTCCCTCCTCCCACTCCTCTTCCTCCTCCACCTCCTGCTCCTCCTCTTCCTCCTCCAAAATATATGGTCTTATTATGTTGCCATGGCCAGACTCAAATCCTGGCTCAAACGATCCTCCCGCCTTGGCCTCCTGAGTAGCTTGGACTATAGGCATGCGTCACTGTACTGGGCTGGAGTAGACAGTTTTAGATACAATGAAAACACACTGCAGAGTTTTAAGTAGAGAAATCATTGGATCTGATTTATACCTTTAAGAGGTCAATCTGAAGACAGTTTTGGAATTGTGACATTCTATAAGACAACTATTCTTAGGCTTCCTAAAAAGTGAATGTCCGCACCTGGCTCCATAGCTCAGGGGTTAGAGCGCTGGTCTTGTAAAAAGCGAATGTCCATCTTTAGAAATGTAGCTGGGGTGCAGCTTAGTGGTAGAGCACATGTTTAACACGTATGAGGCCCTGGTTCAACCCCTAGAACCACAGATACACACTCAAAAAGTGGGTGGCTTCCTTCCTGGGTTTATCATAACAAATTACCAAAACTTGGAAGCTTAAAACAACCAAATTTATTCTCTCATGACAGAGAATAAACAGGCGTGTGCCACCATGCCTGGCTTTTCTCCCTTTTATAAAGACATTGGTCACTGCGTTGAGGACCCACTCAGTCAATCCAGGTGGATCGCATTTCAAGAGCTTTAACTGTTTATGTCTAGAAATACCTTTTTATCCAAATAAGAAGAGTCTGGGGGAAAAAAAAAGAGGCGCAGGTGTCTCTGGCAGGGCACTGAAGGAGAGAGTGAGTGAGGCACAGGTGAAACCACCTGAAAAGACCCCCCCCACCCCCACCCGGGCCAAGGGAAGCCTGTAGGGCTTCCAGCTCGCCCCACTCCAGGGTGCCATTCCCGACAAGACCGGTGGCCCAAGAAACAGTTATGGCCAAGCACCAGATGGTCAGAATCGAAGGGGGAGGGAGGGGGTGCACGTGCCTATCAGGGCTGAGGCCCTGGGCTCCATCCCCAGAATAGTCTAGTCCCCAGCTTCTCCTCCTGGCCCCCACTTGCTCTGCTTTGGGCTCGCGGAGAAGCTGCAGGACTGCTGAATAGGTGGGACCTGTTTTCGGAAGGCAGCCATGCCAGGCAGGGCGGCTCCCACCCGGGATGGCTCATGGCATAAGGAAAGAGTAATAGACAATGAGCCCAGAAACCCAGCTGCGAGTTCGGGCCAGTCAGCAGGCTTTGCTTTCCTCAGAGGTAACAGGAAGGGGCTGGATGAAATGATCTCTGACATTCTTTCCAGGCATATAGGTTCTTGAGCTGAGGACTCCAGGAATGAGAGAAGCGTTCGTTTACTAGGTAGCGAGGGTCTCAGGCCCCTGCCTCTGTCCCCAGTCTGACTTCTTGCTGCACCCGGTAATGCCCGAGACCCTCCGGGTGGGCCTGGGAATTAGTCCTTTGACAGAGGGAAAGGGGTACACACGGAGGGGCATAAGGGGTGTCCAGCTGCGCTGGGCTGGAACGTGCTGGAGATTGAACTCAGGGCTTCCTGTGAGCTGAGCTCATGCTCTGTACTGAGCTAGCTGCTGAACCCCTGTTTTTAGAGTAGACCACAGCTGAGTACTCTAAGGAAGAGGGTGATCCCCCCACCCCGCACTCTCTCTGTGACTCACTCGGATTGTCTGAGAAAGGGTGAGGAGGGTGTTCGGCCCTCCTGGCGGGCTCCCTCCTTCGCTCCACACAGCTTCTGCGAGCTCCACCTGAGGCCCCCGGGCACATGTGCCCTCCGCCACCCATCTCACTCTGCCTCCAGCGAGGAAGGCTGGGTAAGCGCTGAACAGACACATGCAGGGTCTGCAGCGCTGCGAGCCGCCAGGCCTGTGCTCGGCTGCAGGCCACGTGGGTGCATCTGACAGCAGGAGCCAGGGTGGGTCCAGAGCCCACCCGCAGGCAGAGTGGCCTGATGGTCAGCGTCCATTGCTCCCTTACTCTCCAGGTGTCCTGCGGGGCTGTGCCGGCACCTGAGGGGTAAGAAGGTGGATGGGAAAAGGAGAGGTGAATGGGAGAAAAAGAGAAGAGAGAAATGGAAGGGAGGAAGAGGAAGAGAGGAGACAAGAAAGGAGGTGCAGAGGAAGCCTGGGGTAGAGAGGGGCGAAGGGAGGAAGAAAGGGGAAACCAAATGGGCCTAAAAAGGAGACTTGGGCGGTTCCCTCTCCGGTGCCCAAGGCCCCACATGGATGGACAACCAGCTGAGTGACCTCTGTCCCCACCCTGCAGCTTTCAGTGTCCAGTCTGTGTGCCAGGGTCCCTGCATCACCCCTCAACTACACTGATTCTTGATCTGCAATCATGTAGGCGTCTGAGGAAGGAAGGTCTGGTCCGTGCCTGGGGCTAGGTGGCTATGCTGGGCTTCCTCGGGGAAGGCGAATTCCTTCCGAGCACGGCCCCTTGCTCTTCTGTCCCTCTCAGATACATCACGGCCCCAACCACGGTTGCCTGGTGACAGGAAGAAGGTGGCACAGTTTGGGGCTGCACATGTTCTCTGTGTTCTTCTGCTTCTTTTTTTTTTTTTTCCAGTGCTGGGAATCGAACTCAGGGCCTTGTGCTTGCAAGGCAAGCACTGTAATCACTGAGCTAAATCCCCAGCCCTCTGTGTTCTTCTGATACCCGTTTTGAGTTATGTCAGGACTTCTGGGGTGAATGGATGGAAAAAGCAGCTCAGTTTGGTTGGCCAGAACTGCAGGTGGAAGGCAGCCACGTAGGAAAGGAAACAAGGGCTGCGCTCTTCATCCTCTGGGGGGAATGTGTACAGTAGAAAAGGGGTTGTACCTGTTTGAAAGGGTCTGAAGCCAGCTAGCAGCACACAGCGGTAGCCCCAGCTACAGGGAGGCTGAGTTTGGAGTACTGCTTCAGCCTGGAAGCTTGAGACTAGCTGGGGCAATGTAATGAGACCTTGTCTCTTGCTCAATAAATAAATCAATAAAAGGGCCTTAATATTTTTATTATTTTACAAAAATTTCTATAAATGATTGCATAAGGCGTTCATGTTTGTTAGAATGCTTTTGGCAGAAAACAATAGAACCAACTCAAAATGTCCTGATTTCCTATAACAGTGATAGCAAGGCTGGGCATGGTAGCCACACAATTGTAATCCCAGCACTTGGGAGGCTGAGCCAGGAAGATCACTGTGAGTCTGAGGCCAGCCTGGGCTACATAGTGAGACTCTGTTCGTCTCAAAATAAAATGGTGATGGTGAACCTTTTAGAGCTTTCAGCGATACAAATAGCCAAAGGCTTGCCCCCACTGTCCTGCAACAAAAAACCCAAATTTAGCACAGGTTAATCCAAGGGCTCAACACTCAACCATGTGCCCAGCTTCTTTTCATCGTTCTTCTTCGCCATGTGCAAGGTGTTAGCTTTTATTATGTTTGTCTCCTCATGGTCACAAGATGACTGCAGAAACTTCAGGCATCTTCACAAGCATCACGAATTCACACGATAGTCCTGTGTTGCAAAAGAGAAAATCTGTTCCCTGCGTTCCTTTTCAAGAATAAGGAGGTTGGGGATTTAGCTCAAATGGTAGAGCGCTTGCCTAGCAAGCTCAAGACCCTGAGTTCAATCCCCAGCACCCCCCCAAAAAACAAGGACATTTTTCCAAGAATGTCTTCCTTGTGTCTCTGTGCTAGAAGACATTACCTCTCATTTCCATAATTACACCTCTTGTTGGGTCTTTCACCAACCTGGCAAGAGAGATGGCCTCACCTGGATTAGGTTACATTACTTTTGGACAGAGATTTGCCTTGGGATAGAAACGATCAGGTGGTTGCTGCAGCTGAGTCTTTTCTATGACACGTGCTTACCCAGCCTTAACACTGTACATGTGCAGTTCTCTCTACAACCCAAGGGGGATAAAGAAGATAAATATATTCCTTGTGGTACCCAGCACAGTGATGTCGCCAAATATGTGCTCAAAAAATAATGTATGTGCCAGGCACGGTGGCTCAGGCCTGTAATCCCAGCACTCAGGAGGCTGAAGCAGAAGGATCGTCACCAGTTTGAGGCCAGCTTGGGGTACGTAGTGAGTTCAAGTTTAGCCTGGACTACACATAGCATGACCCTGTCTCCAAAAACAAAACAAAAATAATGAATGAATGAAACGTTAATACTAGAAATGATTGCTATAATGGTAAATTGGATTACTTTACTATAATGGTAAATTAGGGGTGTTTCTGTATTAGTTTACTGCTGGGTTAGACATCTGTGAGCCGGATGCGATATTTAGTAAGTACAGAGGGTAAAAGGTGACAGCTGTGAGACTGTATCGAAACACACTCCCCTTCCATGAATTAAACTGACTTGTGAATGTAAACAAAACTTATGTGTAATTAGGAAAATTTTGTATTCTGTAACCCTGATTTTAAAAATTTTGGGGCACTGGGCATGTGACTCCGTGGTAGACTGCTTGCCTAGCATGTGTGAGGCCCAGGATTCAATCTCCAGCACTGGGGAAAAAAAAAAAAAGCAAGAAGAAGAGAAAAAGAACTCTTCTGGTGGTGAGACAAATGTTTAAAAAGCATCTTCAGAAACCGAACTATGGCACACACCTGTAATCCCTGTACTCACTTTAGGAGTCTGAGGCAGGAGGATCACAAGTTTGAGCCCAGTCCGAGCAATTTAGCAATTTAGCCCCACCTCAAAATAAAAAGTGCCGGAATGTAGCTCAGTGCAAAGGCCCTGGGGTCAATGGTTCAATCCCCAGTACTGGGGAAAAAATAGCATTTTCTATATAATGACTAAAACGGACACATCCGATTGTGTAAGAGTCATTGATTCCAAATATTTCTCTCCTGTTGCAGGCTTACGGAGTGTTAGCAGGAAGAACCACTCTCCCAGGTAAACCAGGCTTTTGGAATGAATGGGGCAGTGACAGACTAATGAGATGTCAGCAACAGGGAACATCTCTCAGGGCGAAGGGCCACTCACACAGGGCTGTCTTCCTTTCGGCTTCAGCTGCCGTGTCACCAAGACCTAGACAACCATCCGGGAGCCATCTGCTTGGGTCATCTCTTCAGCGTCACCTTGTGGCCTTGGCTGACAGACAGCGGCTGTCCTGGTCCCGGTGCCTGGCTGGGAGGCTGTGCTCCAAGGTGGGAGCTGTCCTGTGTGCAGATCGGGTGGCTTTCTTGTCAGTGGGAGTCTGGGCAGGTGGCAGCAGCTATCCTATAGGACACCATATTTCCTCAGGATCTGAAAATTGATCTGCTGATATTCAGGAGGCCTGGGCCAAAATATTCCTCAGCAGTGAAGCATGAGGCTGGAGGACAGGAGCAGCCCACACTGCCACCCCGGATCGGCAGGCTCCACCTGGGCCGTGGGAGGCGCGCTGACAGGGAGCAGCAGCAGACCTCCATTCTCTGTAGCTGTGGCCCCATCCAGTGCTTGGGGAGAGCCGGCCTCAGGGGGCCTTGTGCCCCAGGCCTGGTGAGGTTGCCAAGCACGTGCAGTGACTACCTGGGGGCTGCACAGAGGGCACGGAGGCAGAGTTCTGGGGTCAGATTTCATTTCCACCACTTGGTCTGCAGCCTTAGACTAGATAGCTTTGGCAAAGGGTGTAACAACATCCCCTCACAGGGTGAGGACACCGAGATCACGAATTGTGGAAGCTACGAAGAACGTGTCCCTTCCTCCAATAGCCCCACTCAGGGCTGCCACACAACCTTCCAGAAGTCAGTGCTCTCTCCAACCTGAATTTTTAGGTGTTTTTGTTTTTAATTTTCTAACCCACATGGTGCTCCTCTAGCCTGACACATTCCCACTGGTGCACAGGCATTTGCCACCTGCTTCCTGGACACCTGGACCCACAGGTGGAAAGGCAGGCATCCTGCCCAAGCCCCTTCCCCCTCAGTGGCTGGCAGCCTCCCTGCGGCGGAAGCTGCTGGCTCCTCTGGGCAGGGCAGGGCAGGGTGGAGAGAGTCTAAGGCGGCTGCTGAGCAGCCAGAATTTGGGGCCACAGCCAACCGTGAGAGCCAGCACCTTTTCAGACTGTGTCCGTTTTTCCCCGCCAGGCCTCAGTCTCGGCTGCAGTCCTGCGTCCAGATTTTCCATTTGTGCTCAAGGGCAGATCAGATGATTGTCAGCCACAAAGCGGTGACCTAGACCTTGGGGTATATTTGTTCTTGCTGCAGGCTAACGTCTCTTCACTCTCCCGCCCACACAGGAGAGGAAACCGTCTTTGCAAGGACAGATCCCTCCCTAACCACTGGCACTTTGCTCTTCCAATTCCCCGGGCTCTACTCCACTGGAATTTTTTTTTTTTTCTCAGCTAAACTCTTCTCTCACCTTCTCTCTCCCCACACTGTTGTGACTGCTGAAAGCTTTCCAACTCCTTTCACATCTTGACATTTATAAAATAATTCTCATCAGTAAGGCTTACTGAAGAAATGTGGGGGGTGAGGGCTGCTTCCAGCTGGGGCTTCAGGCTGTCTGGGTCATTCTGAAGAGAGTGCATGTGGGCACCCCCAGTCCCATTCTCAGGGTACCCTGCTTGGGAAACACTGGCTTAGAGAAATGCCTCTCAGCCAGGTGTGGTGGCACAAGCCTATAGTCTCAGCACTCTGGGAGGCTGAGGCAGGAGAATCCACGAGAGTTTGAGGCCAGCCTGGGCTACATGGTGAGTTCAAAGTCAAGGCCAACCTGAAATATACAAGGATGCCCTCTCAAAAAAGAGGGAAAAAAAGCCTTTTCAAATATTGTGAGGCGTCACACCAAACTGCAGCTGGAGGACTTAGCTGCTCCTTCTCATTCAAGGGACAAGGCTTACACAGTGGCTAACAGATCTCCTGGGCTGGGGGGTGACTCCAGGAGCCCCTCTGGTGGGCTGGCCGCCTATCCAAGGTTTTCATCCCAGCCTCCCACCCTACCCCCAGCTGCAGGAGTAGTCTGGCCCATGGATAAATAGTAATAGGTTAACTAGTGCTTAGGGATGGGGCCCAGCAGGGATCTTGCTTTGCCCCAAGAGCATAAAAGCCAGATGTTCTCTCAGGAATACTATGAAAAATGTCCTGAGTACATGGTTGATCTCAAGCTGCAAAAGTTTGCAATACTATGCTCATAGGTACAATGTTTTTTGTTGTTGAACAATTTAAAATATTTTCTTGCTGGTACTGGTGACTGAACCTGAGTACTGAGCTACATCCCCAGCCGCCTTTTCATGGTAAAGGGTACAAAAAACACAGTGGGAAAGAGACAGTGACCAGGTAATATCAGAATATGCTAAATCATGGAGCCAAGGTGACTGCGTCTCAACTGTCCCCCCCACCCCACCATTCCCACCCAGAAAGCAGCCAGACATCACAACTGGTCCCTTCCTGTCACTGTTCTTTGCCACTGCCCGCTCACACTCTCAGACGGCACCACTGGTGCCTAAAGAGCTACCCTCAAACTCTCAGGCCAACCACACTCATGCCATCACCCTCCTCCCTCAAGAATCACACTGCTTGGGAAGGGAAAAAAAAAATCAAGATAAATCATGTACAGGTTCAAAATCCCTATGATGAATGTCATCATTATGTATATCTAAAATGTACCAATAAAGTAAAACACATCACACTGCTTCCAACAGGTGCTTAGCAGTAGGTTCAAATTAGGGAACTTCTCTCTCCAGTCTTTCCCACACACACAATTTTCCTTACTTCAGATACTCTCCAGAACATATCATGGGTCAAGTTCCAACACCCTCTGTCAAGCAAGCTGTGACTATTCCAATCTTCTGTCGGCCAGCTCTCCCTTCTCTAAGCAGTAACTCCTTCAGTACAGTATCTGACATTCCCCAAGTTTGGAACGAGCAACCTGACAAGCCCTTCTCGTATAACTAATAAAACGTATCTGAAGCCCATCCCAGGCCTAGAGAATTAGAATCTGTCATTTAATACTTACAGGTTATTCTCATCTATATTTTAGTTCAAGTACTGACTCAATGTCTCTGAGCCACCAAATAATTTTGTCACCACTCATCAATTCAGTTCTACATGAAATAAACCAGGAAGCAGAGGATGGCACTGCAGGTACTTGATGTTGAAAACCACTAGGTGGCTAGTCAGTGTTGTCCACCTGTAATCCTGGCTACTTGGGAAGCTGAGGTAGGCTGGCCAAGTTCAAGACCAGCCTGGGCAACGTTATGAGAATTGTTTTGTTTGGTTTTTTTTTTTGTTGAGACAGGGTCTTGCTATGTAGTTCAAGCTGGCTTTGAATTTACTATGTCACCCAGGCTGGCCTCAAACTCATGGTGATCCTCCTACCTAGGCCTCTCGAGTGTGAGGGTTACAGGTGTGCGCTACTAGGCCCAGCTAAGAGAATGTCTCATCTTTTTTAAAAAGAGGGCTTGGGATGCAGTCTACTGCCTCCTGGGTTCAGTCTCCAATAGTGATGTAGCAAGTCCCTGTCTCACAATTTAAAACAAGATTTTTTTAAAAAGGGTTCGGGATGTAGTTCAGTGCAAAGACCGTGGGTTCAATCCTCAGTAAAATAAAAATCAGGCAGCTCACGTGCCTTCTCAATTGGTCTTAGTGGGCCAAGTATCTGCCATGATTCAGAAGCCATGTTGACATTTAAAATGGAAACACTTTTATTGACAGTTTAGGGGTTAAACAATTCCACAGAACAGAAATAAATGTGTAAGACAAGACAATGGAGTGTAAAAACTGCAGCAGACAGATTAGTACTCTTCTCCCTCGTCCTCTCCCTCAATACTATCTGCTCCAACCTCCTCATAATCCTTCTCTAGGGCAGCCATGTCCTCCCGGGCCTCAGAAAACTCCCCTTCCTCCATCCCCTCACCCACGTACCAGTGAACAAAGGCACGCTTGGCATACATCAGATCGAACTTGTGGTCCAGGCGAGCCCAGGCCTCGGCAATGGCCGTGGTGTTGCTCAGCATGCACACGGCCCGCTGCACCTTGGCCAGGTCCCCACCAGGCACCACAGTGGGAGGCTGGTAATTAATGCCAACCTTGAAGCCAGTGGGACACCAGTCCACAAACTGGATGGTACGCTTGGTCTTGATGGTGGCAATGGCAGCATTGACGTCTTTGGGGACCACGTCACCACGGTACAACAGGCAGCAAGCCATGTATTTACCATGGCGAGGGTCACATTTCACCATCTGGTTGGCTGGCTCAAAGCAGGCATTGGTGATCTCTGCTACAGTAAGCTGTTCGTGGTAGGCTTTCTCAGCAGAGATGACAGGGGCATATGTGGCCAGAGGGAAGTGGATGCGGGGATAGGGCACCAGGTTGGTCTGGAATTCTGTCAGATCGACATTCAGGGCTCCATCAAATCTGAGGGAAGCGGTGATGGAAGACACAATCTGGCTAATAAGGCGGTTCAGGTTAGTGTAGGTTGGGCGCTCGATATCAAGGTTTCTACGACAGATGTCATAGATGGCCTCATTGTCTACCATGAAGGCACAATCAGAGTGCTCCAGGGTGGTGTGGGTGGTGAGGATGGAGTTGTAGGGCTCAACTACAGCTGTGGAAACCTGGGGGGCTGGGTAAATGGAGAACTCCAGCTTGGACTTCTTGCCATAGTCAACGGAGAGGCGTTCCATCAGCAGGGAGGTGAACCCAGAGCCAGTTCCCCCACCAAAGCTGTGGAAAACCAAGAAGCCCTGTAGACCTGTGCACTGGTCAGCCTGCAAAAGAAGAGTTAATTTTAGCGTTAAGACATCTGGTAAAAGCTGCAATAGACTTCTAATAAATCTATGATTGGACAGAGTTTAAAACTTAAAAAAAAAAAAACTTTTAAATAGCGTTTGCTAAGAAAGCAGTTATAAGAACTTCTAAGTCCTAAGTGATTCAAAAAACTTTCCACATCAACTCCTGGAGCAGGGGGATCTGCTAAAAAAGCTATTTTAAAATAGATTTTCAGGAGTTGGGGATTTAGCTCAAGTGGTAGAGCACTTGCCTGAGTTGGATCCCCAGCACCAAAAAAAAATAGGCCTTTCAGCTGGGCGTGGTAGTGCACACTTATAGTCTCAGCATTGGGAGGCTGATGCTAGAGGACTGCCCAGAGTTTGAGGCCAGCCTGGACTGCACAGTGACAGCCTGTGTCCAAAAAAAAAAAAAAGTCAGTCTTTCATTTTCTCAGGTAGAGATCACACGGTCCGGAATGGTACAGGGCCCAAGTCTGCAGTCACTGGTGCTCTTGCTGTGGCTGCACAAGGGCAACTTTTTTGCACAGTGCTGGAGATTGAACCCAGGGCCTCGCAAAGGCTAAACAAGTGCTCTACCCTGAGCTACAATCTCAGCTCTACAGATGTTTGCGTTTCTGGAGAGCTGAACCCAGGGCCTGGAGCATGTGGGGCAGACACTACTCCTGAGCTACATTCCCACCCCAAGAGCAAGTTCTTGTCAATTACAGAGTTACCAAGGGGCAGGTCCAGGACCAACAGCCACATACAATGGATGTCTCACAAAGATTTGGCAGCTGCTTTTTGAGTTCTAAGACAACAGAAGAGCCAAGTTCCAATGCCCTGCCTGGTGCTACAGTCAGACTGAGTGTGGATCTGACTCTACCACTTGCTAGGTATGCAACTATGACCAAATTCACTCCTCAGATTATTGAGAATTAAACAAGTACTTGGAACAGCACTTGGCCCAGCACTCAACGTGACAAGGTGTAACATTTAGCCAAGGTGATTAACAGAATTCCACCAGACCTCACCTCACTGGAGTTTTCTACCACTCAACTGGGCTATTCTGGCTAACAAACTGCTACTGAATCAAAGGAAGAATTTTGACCTTTAAAAGCAAAGTATTCTGGTGACAACTGTCTCTTCTCAAAGCTGCTTAGAGATTTTCTGACATTCTCTACAGATCCCTCAGTGCATTTACCTTGTTGGCCCACACTCAGGGACCACATGAGATTCATGTGTAGGGCAGACTCCCCGTCTACAGTGGACACAGTAATAACACCAAGGAGGGGTGCAATGGTTTCGGCACAATGATCGTCCCTTCTGAACCCGAAATGGCATTTATTATATTTGTCCTTAAAAGCAGGTCCCAGATTTCCAAGTCAGTGATTGCTGAAGCTTGATCTGCCAGTGGAGGAACCATTAACCCAGTCTTGCTGGGAAGCCTGTGATAAACATCTGAGGAAAGCAGGAAGCTGAGAATGATGCAAGGCCATTCCTTTCAGAACAGACCAGTTGTGGCTGGGCTTATGTGTGATTTTCCTGAAAGCTGCTCTGCCCAGGCCTTCATGCTTGATTTTTGGTTAATTACTTACAAGCTGCCCACATGCCTAGGGAGAAGGTCTTCGGATTGCCATGCTGTTAATTACAATGATCCAAACCACACAGTTACCAACCATCCTGATGTGAAGAACGTTGCCTGAGACTTTCTTGCCACAGAGCCAGCTCGCTGCACTGTTAAAAGCCAGTGCACTGCTTTTCTGGGACTGAGCCTCAAAACTTCAGAGTTCCAATGGCTGCTACTTGCTTCCATCATAAGGAAGCTCCTGACTCCTTTCCCACTTTTGGTTTTATTTGAGATCTCTGCTTTTAGCTGTATGTAGATAGTTACACTGGCTTCTTGTGCTCTGAATTTTCTCAACTTTTTTTTGGTGGGCTGAGGACTGAACCCGGGGCCTTGCCCACTCCAGGAAGTGCTACCACTGAGCTTGCCCGCCAGCCCTGAACTTTATTAACATAGGCTGCAAGCCCAGATTTTCTTTTTTTTGGTGCTGGGGATTGAACTCAGGGCCTTGCGCTTGCTAGGCAAGCACTCTATCACTTGAGCTAAATCCCCAACCTCCCAGAGTTTTTTAAATGAGTTTGATCAATGAGTTACACGTAGGAGTAGCTACTTCTCAGTGTAACTGAAATGACCTAAGAAGGGGTAGTGTCTTAGCTGGAAGCAAGGAAGCTTAATGGTCTTAATTGTCAGTGAAACTGTTAAGGCTTCCTGGTTCTTATCTTGATTGACTTTTTTTTTTGGTGCTGGGGATCGAACTCAGGGCCTTATACTTATGAGGCAGGCACTTTAAACACTGAGCTAAATCCCCAGGTTCCTGGTTCTCATCTTGACACCAGGTAAATTGTCCTCACTGGAGGAATAAGCACAACTGCCTAAGCAAGGGTATTTACTCTTGCTGACAGCTGTATCATAAGCCAGGACTATCTGGTTTAGAAAGTCAGTTAATGTATAGACAGCAGCCCAAGTGTCATTTTAATTGCAAGGAATGATTCCCATAGTTTGGGCTCTTAAAACTACAAGAAAGGGCTGGGGATTTAGCTCAGTGGTTAGAGTGCTTGCCTAGCAAGCACAAGGCCCTGAGTTTGATCCCTGGCACACACACACAAACAAACAAACAAACAAACAAAAAAAACCAAAAAACTGGACTTGTGCCCTGTGTTAATAAAGTTAAGGGCTGGGGCGTGAGCTCAATGGTAGCACTTCCTGGAGTATAAAAGAGAAGGCCAGCCATGGTGACACATGCCTTGTAATCCCAACATTTGGGAAGCAGAGGTAGGAGGACTGCCATGAGTTCAAGGCTAGCCTGGACCACACAGTGAGTTTAAGGCCAGCCTAGACTATATAGCAAGGCCCTGTCTCAAAAAAATAAAACAAAAGAAAAACCAAAAAACTCCAAGAGAAAACTCTCACTCCACTTTCCTTCTTTCTGTCTGCCTGCCTGGTTTCCTTTCTTTCCTTCTTTCTTTTGGAGACAGGGTCCTGCTACGTGGTACAAGCTGGCTTTGAACTCACTATGTAGTCCAGGCTGGTCTAGAACGCATGGTGATCCTCCTGCCTCAGCCTCCTGTTTCACCCTACTTTAAAATGTTTAAAGCGCTGTGCTTACCAATTTCCGAATTCGGTCCAAGACAAGGTCAATGATCTCCTTGCCAATGGTGTAGTGCCCACGGGCATAGTTATTGGCAGCATCTTCCTTGCCTGTGATGAGCTGCTCAGGGTGGAAGAGCTGGCGGTAGGTACCTGTGCGAACTTCATCTGGAAGAGGAAGAAGAAACCCACCCACCGTTACTAACAACCTGCATGTGCCCGCTCAAGCCTGGGGCGTCGACAGAGCCGCACCTCACGGCCCAGCACCCTGGGAAATCCCTTGGTTTCTCAGGTGCACTCACCGATGACTGTGGGTTCCAGGTCTACAAACACTGCCCTGGGCACATGTTTGCCAGCACCGGTCTCGCTGAAGAAGGTGTTGAAGGAGTCATCTCCTCCCCCAATGGTCTTGTCACTGGGCATCTGGCCATCGGGCTGGATGCCATGTTCCAGGCAGTAGAGCTCCCAGCAGGCGTTGCCAATCTGGAC
>PVJO010024160.1:0-24832 GCA_004026905.1 Hystrix cristata
CATATTTGACTAAATTCATTCCTATTTAATTTGCTGGCTATTTTTAAATAGTATTGCTTTTTTTTAATTGGTAATACAGAGTATTTACTGTCCATGTGGTAAACCGCTACTGATTTTTGTATATTAATTTTACATCCTGCCAATTTGCTGTTTCCATTTTTTGTTTCTAATAATTTTGATTCAGTGTTTGAAGTTCCTGCATTTATAAGATGATGCCATCCTCAAATATTCACCATTCCATGTATTCTTTTTCAGTATGACTGTCCTTCTTTTCACTTGCCCAATAGTACTGGCTGTAACTTTCAGTATAATGTTCAAAAATGAAAATTGTCATGTTTGTCTTGTTCTAGATCTTAGAGAAAAGACTTTCATTGTTCCCCATTCAGTACTGTATTAGCAGTTGACTTCCTATATATAGTTTTCATTATGTTGTGGTCTTACTAATCTGTTGAGAATTTTAACAATGAAGAAATATTGAAATTGTGACAAGTGAATTCTCTACAACTACAGAGAAGATCATTTCATTCTATTGATGTGGTGCATGATATTCATTAATATGTATATGTCAACACATACTTGCATCAGTGGAGTCACTGGATCATGTGGAATAATCTTTCTAATGTGCTAGGGAATAGCCTATAGCATTATTTTTTTCAATCTTTTTATTTCTTTTTGAATACTTATCTGGTATGGCAATCAGGATAAGTCAAGCTTCAAAAAATAATTTTTGAAATATACACTTGTTTGATTTATTTTGGAATAATTTAAGAATCGTTAATACTTCATCTTTAAATGCTTGAAACTCTGATCCTGAGCTTTTCTTTGATAGGTGCTTTTTATTATGGATTCAGTTTTGTTACTGAGCAGTATCATTATTGATTTGTTCAGAATTTCTTTATGTTTTTGATTCAATATTGCTAAAGTGTATATGTCCAGAAATGTGTCCATTTTTCTACTATATCATTTATGTCAGTTACATACATGTTCATAAGAATCTTTCACGATCCTCTGAATTTCTGTTGTGTCAGTTTGTACCTCTAATTTTGGATCTCTGATTCTATTTATTTGAATTTCTGTTTCTCTTAGTTCAGCTAAGGGTTTGTTGATTTTCTTTACTTCTGAAAAAACACACCCTTTTATTGATTTTTAAAGATTGTTTTGTTCATCTCTCTTTAGTTTATTTCTTCAGTCATTTTTATTATTTCTATTTCTCTGGTTTATTTTATTTGCCAGTGTCTTGCGATGCAGTGATTGGTTGTTAATTTGATGTCTTTTTGTTTGTTTGTTTAACCAAGAACATGTATCATTACATTGTATACATAATGAGCATAATCAACATGGTTATTCTGTACCTGTAGATGATATATCTTGGCTTTCTCCCCTTTTCCACTCCCCTCTCTTCCTTTCCCCCACCCTTCCCTATTTGCAACAGGTTTATTTACATTTTTCCATTTTTTCCCTTTCATCTTATGTTTCTTTTAACCTTCTTTCTTATTCCCCTTTTTCCCTATCTAGTTCTCCTTTCTTTGAATACTATTTTTTTACATAATATCTATTATACCTCTTTGTCCTTATTTACACTTATGGTTTCTCATATCAGAAACCATTTGATGTGTACTGATAAGTGTCTGATTTATTTCACTTGAAAGTATATTCTCAAGGAACATCCATTTACCTACAAATGCCTCTAGTTTGTCCTTTTTATGGCAGAGTAGTACTCCATTGTGTAGAAAAACCACATCTTCTTTATCCATTCATTAGTTGTTGGGCATTTAGGTTGTTTCGAAGACTTACCTATTACAAATTGTGTTGCTATGAATGTGGTTGTGCATATATCACTGTGGTATGATGATTTTAATTCTCTGGGGAAGATACCAAGCAGAGGAATAACTGGGTCAAATGGAACCTCTAGTTGTAGTTTTGTGAGGAATCTCCATACTGATTTTCAAAGTGGTTGGACCAGTCTACATTCCCACCAACAGTGGAGGAGGGTTCCCTTTTCCCCCATGGCCCTGCCAGCACTTGTCATTGGTTGATTTCTTGATAATAGCTATTCTTTCTGTAGTGAGATGATATCTTAGTGTTGTTTTGATTTGAATCTCTCAAATGACCAATGATGTTGAGCCTTTTTTCATATATTTATTTGCTATTTTTATTTGTTCATCTGAGAAATATTTATTTATTTCAGATGCCCATTTTTGGATAAGGTCTTTAAATTTGGGGTTTGCCTTTTTTGAGTTTTTTTATATATTCTAGATTTTAGAGCTTTGTCTGAGGGACAGCTGGCAATTTTTTTTTCCCCAGTCTGTGTTTTTTTGCCCCACACTATTAGTAATTTATTTTGCCGTACAAAAGCCTTTTAATAGGATGTGATCCCAAGCATTGATTCTTTGTATTGTTTCCTGTGCAGTCTGGGTTCTGTTCGTAATTTTTTTTCCAACCCCTATGTCTTTGAGAGTTTTTCCTATTTTATTCTCCAGTAGATTTAGTGTTTCTGTTTTAATGTTTAGATCTTTGATCCACTTTGATTTTAGCTTCGTACATGGTGAGAGACATATGGATAGTTTTAGTTTTCAGCATGTGGTAAGCCAATTTTTCCAGCACCATTTATTAAAGAGGCTATCTTTCTTCCAATGAGGGTGTTTGGCTCCTTTGTCAAAGATGAGGTATTTGAGTGTGTTTGGAGTTGTTTCCCCTGCCTTATTCCTGTTGCCCAGAATTGAATTTGCTATTCTTGGTCTCTTCTGGTTCCAGATGTAGGCTTTGATTGTTATAAACTTTCCTGTTAGTGCTTACTTATTTAGCTGTGTCCCATAGGTTTTGATATATTAAGTTTCTATTTTAATTTGTTCCAAAAAATTTACATCCTGTCCTTGATGTCTCCCTTGATTTATTAATTATTTAATAGTAAGATTTTTTTTTTCATTTTTGTGTATGTCTACGTTTTAAAAAAAATTTCCTGTTATTTATTTCTAGTAGTATTGCATTGTGGTTACAAAAAAATACCTGCATTTTTTTCCTCATTTGTAATTTGTTGAGACTCATTTGGAGGTCTAACATATGATCTATTTTCAAGAAATTTTGGTGCTATTGAGAAGACTACACATAATGCACTTATTGAACAGAATGTTCTATAGATGACTGTCAGGTTCACTTGGTGTAGCATACAATTTAACTCTGTTGTGTTTTTGTTGATTCTCTGTGTGAGTAGTCAGTTCAGTGCTGAAAGTAGGGTGTTAATGTCCCCAAATATTATTGTATTGGAATTTATTTTTATTTTATGTTTACTAATATTTGCTTTATAAATTTGGGTATTCCAATATCATGTGCTCATATATTTAGAATTGCTATTTCTCTTAGTGTATTGATTGCTGCATATTTATGTAATCATCTTCCTCATTTGTTTTTACTACCTTTGTTTTAATACTTACTTTATCATATTCATATATATATATATATATATAATTTTGTCTGTCCAGATGGAGATGAAAATTCATGAAATATCTTTTATCATCTCTTCACTTTCACACTTATTATGTGTCCTTAGAAGTTAGGTCAGTTTCTTGTAAGCAACATATAGTTGAATATTATTTTGTTGTTATTAAATGCTGATTTGTTTCTTTCTTTCTAAAAGTCATTTAGTCTTTTTATCTTTTACATTAGAGAACTCAATTGATTTATACTAAAGTATATAGCAATAAGTAAGTTCTAAGTACAGGCATTTTGTAACTTATTTTCTAATTTTAAAATATTGTCCTATCTAATTCTCTTATAATCTTCCATTGTAGTTAAGTGATTTACTCTAGTAGATTTATTCTGTAACATGATACTATAAATTACTTTTTATTTATTCCTTACCTTACTTAAAGTCCTTTGCATAATTCAAAAAAAAGTTAGAATGTGGGTAGAGCAGATTATTGATATATTTAACTCTGTAATGTCACCAGACACTATGAGAAGGTGACTCTTCAGTGGTTATATAGATAGCCAGAATAATTGTGAGATTCCTAGCATTTACTATTTACAACGGAAATTCTTAGTTGCACATATGTTCAGTTTGAGAAGAAGCAATAGGAACCTAGGTTGCAAAAACTAACACTATGATAGTTTATTAAATATGCACACCACCACGTAGCCTTCATTATATTACATTATATATAGTGGGTTCTGTAGAAGTGTTACACGTGAGTTATATTTCCACTACATACATGCACATGCATATTCATACATATATAAGAAGCAAGGTATAAACTTGAAAATCTGACACTTATGACTATTTAAGATTTCAGTAATTTTTAGGAAATGAGAAAAGATGCAAATGCAAGAGCACACTTACGGTTAGGTTCTGATTAAGAAGGCAGAAAGGTAACAAGAAATGGAAAACAATATACTTTTGCAATAATCCACAGGTGATATATCTAAATCCCTGTGCTATGCTGAACAAACTGAAATAAAAGCCATTACACACACATTGTAAAGATATTTTTATTTTCTTTTCTTGTGGGAAATTACTATAATATATTCAACCAGCTGACTTTTCAGAAATTCTCTCTATAATAAAACAATAGTAATAATGATGATATTACAGTTTTATGGAATATTTGTCTTCTAAGATACTTCGTGTTTATATGTACATTCTGTTTTTTCCTAACAATGTTCTCGTAAATAAAAGAAGGTAAGGTCTTATCTATTTCATTTGCTGTAGGCGTAAAAGAGAAAAGAAAAGAAAAAAAAAAAGCTTTTATGTGCACAAGGTACATTGTAAAAGTGAGTTTAAAATCAAAGACTAGTAATTATTAGCATGCATAATTTTAAAAGATTAATTCATTCTTTCCTATATTCCTTTGTAATAAGTTTGCTATGCTCGCAAAAAATAAAGGATAAGCAATGAAATTAGAATTTCAAGAAAAACAATAAATATTTATTATAATTACATCACTTATAATATTTGGGACATACTCATACTGGAAGCTACATTTGCTATTTATCTGCATTGATCTAAATCTGCCTTGTAACCAGAACCAAAATAGGACAGCAACTGCATGATTAACATTATTATTATACTGGTTTGTATGCAATTTAAAATGTATATATGATTTGTTTCTACATTTTATTATAGGGCCATATATTAGGCACAAAGAGATTTCTTCCTTACTGCCTATCATGGTTTAGATGGAGAACGTCCCCAGAAGCCTCAAAGGCTCAGGGGTGAGTTTTGGCAAGGTGACCGGGTCACTGGGGTGCTGTAATCAGTGGATTCGCCACCACGACCACTGTCCACCCCCCACCCCATAAACTCAGCAGCGGAGTGTGCTTTAGAAGGAGGGGCCGGTTAGGACAGGCAGGCCGCTGGAACGTCACCTGGGTAAGCAAATCTTCCCCAGCTCATCCGTCCTCTCTACTTCTTGTCTACAGTGGAGCCAGCAGTTTTCCTGGCTGGATCCTTCATGGTTTGGAGCCACCAGCTATGAGCTGAAACATCTAAAAATTGTACCCCAAAATAAATTGTTTTTTTCATTTAAATTGCGAGCATCAGATATTTTGTCCCAGAGATGAAGAAAATGATCATACCACTGTACACAAAACATAAAAGTCCCTGAAATACTTGTCTCAAGTTTGCTTATACGTGTAGCTGGTAAAAATAGATATCTAACTTATTTAGACTTTACCACTATAGTTTAAAACTAGTTTCATTATTTTGAATGACTGACAAAGTCTTATGTGGCTGATACTTTTTAAGATATCTAATTTACAATTATGTATAGATACAAAATGAAAAGAAAAGACTTGAAGAATGACTGAAGAGCAAAAGCAGGAAGAAAATGGTGAAGTCCAAGAGAGGAGGAGAGAACTGAAGTGAGACTTGAACTACCGAGTGACATTTTGCTATTTATTTATTATAAAACAAAATCTTTATGAAGCAGACATGAGAATATTTTCAATGAATAGAAAATAATCTCTTCATAATATAGCATCCAAAATATTCACGAAATAATGCAAATTATTCAATGAACAAAAATCTGGAATAGATTATCATTTGCAAAAGAAGAGTCAATCACAGGAATTCTTAAATTGTCCCAGATGCTAGAACTGGCAGATACTATTTAAACTAGCTGCTATAACACTTATAAATTTGTTCAACAGTGCAGGAAAATATGCATATAAAAGTCCAAAACAGATTATAAAAGATAAATTGTAGAAAATTAAATATTCTAGAAATACAAGTGAAATATTTTCACACATATATGTGTTTATATACATGTATAGATGTACATTTTTAAAGGATATACTTAAATAAAATGAAGGTGAACGTGTCAGTAAATTTAGGAGCATTCAATACAAATTTTTAAATCTGAATAAGACAGAGGAAAAGAGAAGAAAATGCACCATAAAAGACCCAATCTCTGAGCCTTACAACATGTGTACAATGTTAAAAGATTCAACACATATTTAATGCACTCTAAAAAGAAGAGAACAGTATAATACATGCAGAAATTTTCTTTAATTTTGTGATAGTCAGAAAATTTAAAAATTCACAAAAGCTTGTGACCCACCAGAAAGACAAATATTAATGAGAAAGCTGATGGCTACCTAATCATAGTTGTACTGTATAATGTGAAAATATTGGAAACAGACAAAATCAAAATATATGTAATAAAATTTTGACTCAGATGTCATTGTTATTAACAAAATGAAGGCTATAAAATAGTAAATCAGTACTTTTTAAATGCTTAAACAAAAGTTTTTGAATTCAGAATTGTATGCCAGGAGAATAGCTCTCAATGGTAAAGGTGAAATAAAAGTATTTTTTAGATACTGGAAACAAAATGTGTTACTAAGAGATGACAGCATGAGAAAGGACAGAGAAAATATTTCAAGCTAAAGGAAAGTTTTCAAGCTAAAGAAAATTCTACAGGCTAAAATAATATGAATGAAGTGTTTGCAAATCAGAAATAATGGAGAATACTGAAAAAGGTAAATACTGTACAGTCATTTACAACAGATTTGCCAAGCTAATGAAAGAACAAATAAATGGTTGTTAGCAGATGACCCTTAAATTAGATGTTATTTTAAAAGGCTTCGGGGCTGGGGATTTAGCTCAGTGGTTAGAGTGGTTGTCTTGCAAGCACAAGGCCCCGAGTTCGATCCCCAGCACCAAAAATAAATAAATAAATAAATAAAAAATAAATAAAAGACTTCAACCTGTAACTCATATCATATGCAAAATGTGGCAAACTTATTGTGGTCAACCTGACGAGGAGCACCCAGCTGAACTGAAATGTTCTGGCTCTGGGTGTAGAGGATCCGCCTGAAGTTTATTGCCAACACAACAGAAAGGAGAACAGAGCAGAAGACGATGGCGGCTGTTTCCCAGGAGGAGCTCTGTTGCAGCTGGTTCTCCTGACTGGAACTTGGCTGTTCTCGTTGCAGAGGCGCTCGGGGCCTGCTGTCTTCAGAGAGGGCTGCTGTTCACTTCACGGGAGCTCTGGATTCCAGCTCCAGATTTCTTCAGCCCTTTAGTGCAGACACTGGACATTGCTGTGGGCTTCCAGCCCTTGATTGGATCTTTCAGTTCTTCAGTGCATAGGTAGATGTTCTGCACTCGGCCTGCATTTGGCTTGTTGTAAGAATTCCCAAAAGAATTAAAAGCATCATACCACAGTGATATATGCACACCCGCATTTAGAGTGGCATAGTTTGTAATAGCTAGATCTTGAAAACATCAAATCTTGATTTTGCTTTAGAATCAGATAATTATCTCTTTTGATTTGCTAAGGACATATCCAGTTTATTCATATTGGTCCAATGTATTTATATTACCTCTTTTTCTCAGAATAAAATGCTCTATTTTTAAGTCTCTAAATTAACCTTTGATAAATTTAGGAATCAGAATTGCATGGATATTAAGAATTGTCCTACTAAAATTAATTTTTAGAGCAGCTGATAGTCTCTATAGTTTCAAAAAACTTAGGATAAGCTATGGTCTATTTCATTCAGGTTCTGTTAAAATATTTTGCCATATTTTGTCTTCTTATTAAGTAAATTCAATATTTGCTTGAAATATAATGCTTATAAATCTTAATTTACCCTACTGAGTACTGAACTCATGGTTTGTTTCTTTGTTTTGTTTTGTTTTGTGGCAGAGTCTTATTCTGTAGCCCAGGCTGGCTTTGAACTTGGAATCCTTCTGCTTCATCCTTTCTATCACTGAAATTACACAAGTGGGCCACCGAACATGACTTAATTTTGTTTTATTTAATAATTAATGTAAATAAAATAGTGCTTTAGGATTTATTTAATAAATAATTCTATAATATACTTTATTAATAAAGAGTATTGTCATATATACACACATATGTGACATTGTATATTACATTTATTTGCAATGTATGAATGCATAGATAATCATATGTACATATAAATAAGCATATGTACATATTGATGACATGCATGAATATGCATTAAAGGGCAAATGTACATATAGATTTATAAGCATATGTATGCTTGTTTATGTGTATATATACATGCAGAATGACCTGAATTGAGTCTCCCAAAAATAAACTTTGAAATCTTGACACCAGTAACCATGAACATGACATTATTTGGAAGTAGGGCTTTTATAGATGTAATTAATTAGGATGATATGTTACCGAATTTGTGTAAGTTAATTTCCCCATAAGGTCAACATTAAACATAACTGTTGAATTTGATATGATTCTTGTCCAATTTGGTTTGGGATCAGAATTGTGGAAAGAATTAAACTTGTGAACTGAGGTACCACTGTATTACTTGTGTGTTCATAAGAGGTCACACAGGAGAGACACACAGGACACATGGGAGAAAGTGTCATGAAGATAGAGGCAGAGATTAGAATGACAGGTATAGATGCCAAATTATATATGTGTATGTGCACTTAAATATACATATATTATTATAAAATCAGCTAATTAAAATGTAAATCAAACTAGAAAGAAAATGTCTCTAAATAGCAATATATATATATATATATATATATATATATATATATATATATAATTAAATCAAAAATCCTTCAATTACACTAAATGGAGTATAATTTTTAAATCTAACCTGATGTCTGACACCAGTATATGAAATATAGAAAAAAATTAAAGAGATGATCTTCAAGTCCATTATTATATCTGAACCTGAACACATTTTTGTACTATTTACTATGGATATTCAATAATTTCTTCTCTGAAAAGTACAAAAGAAAAATACAACCAAAATAGCACAAATAAAGATGACATTAATAGACTCACAAATTTCATGTTATTTATCTTAGTTTTCAAAGAACAAGCAGCCATGGAATGTATGTGTTGTAGCTTAATAGTCAAGAAATATCAATTTAATGAATAAATGAATGATAAATATATTAAATGATTTAACACAATATATTCGAATAAACATTGTCATTTTAATGCTGCTATTTTTAGCAGTGAAATTGTATCCCGTGAATTATTTTTCTAGATTTACATAGAAAACCTTATTTTAAAGCAGGTTAAAATTTAAGATTAAACCAACTGAAATTCTGATTTACTTTCTGCTTTATTTTACATGCTGTCATCCATATTTTGGCTTGGTCTTTTTTTAAACTAATTGTCATATGAAGCCAGTATGTAAAATACATATGCAATAAGTATTTTCCCTTTAATTAAAAACTAATAGTTTCCAGAAAATATAAATATACTGGGGTATAAAATGGTAAATAATTGCTAAATTACATCCTTTCACTTACAAGAAAGATGAAAGCTTTTACCATAATTTTAATATGATGGTGTCATGTTTTAGTGACATTTACATATGAACACACATTTATTTATAATATTCACATATGATATTAATATATGAATACCATTTTTCTTTGGTAGTGTATTGTGTATGTATGCATGAGTGTGCTTATACCTTAAATTCATTACATTTGTTATTGGTAATTGCTAAATGAGCTTTAGAATTATCTTTAACAAATAGATTTTTAGTTTTTCCTCCAGTCACCTTTGTTAACATATTTGCTCAAACGTAAAGAATAGAGTAACTAGAGAGAACGATGGATGAAAATCCGTAGGTATCATGTTAAACCAATCATAACCACACTGTGAACCAGTGTTAAGTTATACAGCAGGCCAGCTTCAAAAATGATTATCAAACTGTGTAAGGATAACTGCAACCAGTAACAAAGTAAACACTGTGTTAGGATAATAGGGTACTGACAGGGCAGATGCCTTCTGGCAGATTCAGTTTCCCAGTCCTGGAAGATTTTGAAATAGAGAATTAAGCTTTGTCTACCTCGGGGTTGCTCAGTCAGAATGTATTTCTGCAGATGAGCTTGCTGATATGAAGCCGAAATGCAGTGATGAGTCTGATAGTGTCCAGGGCTTGCAGGCATGAGTCCTGCACACTGAGCAGGCTGGGTCAACCCTAAATCCTCAGTTTGCTCTCGACAGCGACAAATAGAAAGCACTGTGTAGCTGTAGAACAATACTTGATGAAAAAAATAAGCCAAGCATATACTGTGGTGTCTTGTGACACAATTGAGAAATGAATCCCTTAGGGAGCCTGTGGAGAAATTCATAAATATGTAAAACAGTTAAGTCTTTGGAAAGTATATTACTTTGTAGGATTAGATTTAGAAGCAGGCAGGCTATAGCTTTCTTTCCTACAAGAGCTTTGTAACTGGAAACAAAACTTATCCTAAATGGTACAAACATAACAGCAAATGGCAAATTAAGGGCGTATTCTATGAATTGACATTAAGCCAGTGCACTTCCAACATTGACTATTATCAGTTCTAACACATCTAATATGTCTTTTCTTCATCTCAACCGTAAGTGCAGGGAAATATCTACTTATCACATGTGGTTATTCATTTGCATGACATAATATGCTGAATTTTTAATCTCTGGCTTTCTCCAGTCCCCAGTACACAAAGAACACCTTTGTCCTATTACATAATACAAATTTGTACAGATAACTCGGCCTTAATTCAAGCAAAATATGTATCAGATGATTATTTATTCTACTGCTTCAAATCATATTAAAATTCCAAACTGAAACGTAAGTGATCTTAAATGATTTGCTTTAGAATAATGCATACCCCCAAATCCAGGCAGAGATAAGAAAGATCTACCTATATCTGTGAACATAATTCTCTTTTATTATGCAGTTCTGAAAAGGAACTCTCCTGAGCGATAAAACAACAAAACAAATCTATATTTAAATGCTTTTTCTCCTCAACTGTATTGCATTTATCAAGCAGGGCCTAGTACTTGCAGCACATACCACAGTGCTCTGAGCATAACAGACTCTCAAGAAGTGTTGGCTAAACTACTCACATTAACTCTGTAGACTGCTTGACAAAAAATGAGAAAACTATGTATAGTTCATATGAATGAACATAAAGTGATTTGTCTGTCCTGTGTTAATAAGTAACCTAGATAGAGCATATAATGATATGCCCGAAGTTTAAATGCAAATGATCCTTTGTATTTTTTATTTATTTATTTATTATGTTTAGCATGTTCTTCCCTTTTTCTTAATATATGTTTGTGATATGTAATACTTCTTAGTGGGTAATTCATACCCCATTTAATCCATTTTACTTCCCATTCCCTTCTTTTCCTTCCCTTCAAAATCTATCACAAAGAAAAAGCACAGATAGTACTTTATAAAAGACATGTAGACTTTGAAGAAACTCTGTACGTATGACATCTATGATTCTTTTAAACATTTGACATATATATATATTCATATATATATGAAAAAATTCACATGCATGCAAACATTTTTTTGTTTATTGCTCAATGTGTTTGTTGTCGTTTTGTCTACTTGCCTAAAAGAAATAAAAAAAAAAAAAAAAAAAAAAGAAAATAACAAGAAGTTAATGAATAAGGGCTGGGGGTTTAGCACAGTGGTTAGAGTGCTCGCCTTGCAAGCACAAGGCCCTGAGTTCGATCCCTAGCACCAAAAAAAAAAGAAGAAGTTAATGAATAATAGTAATTCAATGTTATATAAATTTTATACATATCTAAACATATGTATTATATATATAATGTATATGTATGTGGTTGCACACACACACGTATACACATATAGACACATATTATCATCAATATAGTTTCCTGGCCTCAACTTGGAACAAAAAGTTGAAAAAATTAATATTACATGGGAGAATTTGTCCAAAGAGAGAGAAATTATGTAGAACAAGAAGCAGATGGGAAGATCATTTCTTTGCAATAAACTTCAGTGATTGATGTTCTACTTTTGAAGAGATTTCTGCAAATCAAGAAAAACATATTATAAAGAAATTACAAGAGAATAATAAATTATAGTTAGAAGGTAAGAAAAAGGTTGTGTATTCCAACTTATAAGAGGATTCATTGGAAAGGGAACCTGAATGTAGAACGTTAAAATGCCCACAGTGCTACTATAAAGTTCAAGTATTTGAAGACCTTTGAGTAGGAAGTGGCAGGAGTTGGGGTAATATAAACCCAGATTCAGCTACAGACAGCTAGAGATAGAGATAGGGATAGATGATGTAGATATAGATGTTACAGATATAGATAGATAAAGTCTGTGTTGTATGCAATGAATTATTTTATATATTTGACATGTCAGTAAGGCAAAGTAATATTTTGCAGGTATATATTATAGAGAGACTTTATCCATTGCCCTGTTCAGGATTCTAAGAATCTAAAATAAGATATTGCTTTTGTTCACTAAATTTAATGCTCTAAAAATTGTTTTCTGTATGTTACTCTTGAAATAGCATTGGGGAGTCAGCTTTTAGGATGCATTTTAGGAAATGTTTTATATTGTGAGTTTTTAAACACTCAAAATAACCTGAAAGGAATGAAGGCATACTTATCTTAAAAGTCAAATATTTTAGACGTTCTGAAGTCATATTTTAAAAATCTCTGGATCCTACAGCCAACGCTGGAACAAATCACACCCCATGTGGTATGTTGCATATTTAATTTTCAGAACGTATGCATTTGTGTACGTGCATGTTTATATGTGTGGTTTTGGCAACTGTTCTATATAAACACTTTATCATATTCTCTTCCGTCTTATCTATGTGTTAGCATTAATCTATATATGTAATTTAGAGAAAATTTCAATAAAATCTTTACATGAGAAAGAAAATTGAACTTCACAGAAGAAAAAAATTACAAAGCCAAAATATCTTCCAAACAGTAGCAAAGCGAAAACAGATTTTCATTTAGAAAGACAGTGTTTTAAAAATGAATTTCCTTTTTATTTTGGGGGATTTTTCTTGAAAAATACACATATGTTCATGAAAAAGATGAAGCTGAGAAGTAAAGAACTCTCTATTTGCCTGCAAATGTGAAAGGATTAAGGTGAGTTAGAAATGCTGACCAGAGTAAATATTGCAAATTGTGTTCTCTTTGCCTACTCCAGTGATGACCTAGTGGGCTTTGGGAAAGGAAAGGAAAAAGAAAAGAAAATATAAAACAGGGCAGTGAGGGAAAAACATCATTTAGCATTCAGACCATATATGCAGAATCTCACTATGGTTGATATAATTCATGCTTTATGCAGTTACATACTTACCTTAGAAAGTAACAATAGTTTTATATACAAAACTGGGCTGATATATTTTAACTTTGGTATGGAGAGAAGCAGTAAAGTGTTTTGGAGAGCTTCACTAAGCACATCAAATTCTTACTACTACTGAGTAAATTTCATTAGTCAAAATACACTGGATCATAAACCTTGAATCGTGTCTGCATACTGGGATTTTCAACATGGGCTTTTCTTGCAGCCGTGAGATCTAGGTGGATTACTTCTGACAGAAAATATGCAGAAGTAGCTTACAATCCTTGAAGTATGCCCATGATAGCCAAAGGCACCATGACAACTCTCCATTTTCTACAACTAGAAGTACATTGATGGAAAATATTTTTGACTATAAATGGTTTGCATATACCATTGTGTCCAATTAATACAAGTAGCAGGAGAAGAAAATAAGTAAACAAATAAATAAAGTTAGCTTCAAGGCCAACTACCCATCACCAACCTGACTTTGAAATCTCAAGCATTTCTGCTTGCAGTTTAGAAAATTCTAGCATGGCAAACCTTGTTTATCCTCCAAAGGCTTTGAATTTCTAATTAAATTTCTGTATCTGTTTCCAAACTGGCAGTTGTTTCTGTTTTAATAAGATTAGGACTATTACCAAATCATTGTTGGTTGATATAATCATTTTATCATTTTGTTCAAAGGACTAATTAGGTCTTACCACATACTTTAGTAGCTGTAAGTAACAGGATACTTTCACAAGTAATACTATTTATTTATTTATTTATTTTTGTCTTCATGTATGTGTGTGTTTGGGTATGTGTGTGTAAGAATAATTATTTTATTAGTCCATTAAAAGTGCTGAATCTATCTCAGTATTCTTTGTGAATTAACGGTTTTATTAATTGATGTTAACTCAAGGCTTAGCCTTCTAACTACTCCACATTCAAATTACTTAAAGTTCTCTTTTCTATTGGAATGCTAAACTCATAAAAGACCTGGATCTGATTTAGGAACCTAAAGAGAACAGATGAAAGAAAAGACCACCAATATTTGCACATGTTAAGTAATATGACTGAGGTATAAGATCACCTAGGTCAATATGAGAAAAGGATTGTGCTTAGAGGATCGTTGTCTAGGAGGTTAAGATACAAAATAATAATGTATTTACCTCCTTTTGGGGAGGAGGTAAATCCTGTGATTAATACAGATTAAGACACCTGTTCACAAAGGCAAAGAATTTGCTTCTCATAGTTTAACTAAAAAGACTCATTTTAAGACACTCACCTTATTACATTCTCACTTTTAACCAGATATGTGTAAATTTTGCCTGGTTTCAATCAATTTTCAACTTGAATAGCTCTTTTAAACTACTTGAGTAAACATATGAAAACTACGTAAATATCTCCCTTAGCTTCCCATTCTGAGATTCTAGTAGTATTTTGTCAAAGAGCTCTTTTACTTACTGTAGTAGCTTTTTGATCGATAGTTTTTTCTGGGTAATTTTTGAGAGGTGGGAATTGATAGTCAACAATATTTTAGCATGTTCTGAAGAAGTAATTTCTAGTAGTTTCCTTTTTCTTTTCTTTGAAAACGATGATGGTTAACAAGTATTAGGAATTGCTTAACTCTCAAATGGTAAGCTAATGGGAATAACTTTTAAATTCTTGAATACTGTATATGTTTACTGAGTATCAATTTTCTCTGAAAGCATTTCTTGAAGTATACCATACACACACACACACACACACACACACGATTATCTCCTCAAAGAGATAATTTACTTTTATACTATTGGTGAGTGGATCTACATTGATAAAATTTGTTAATGACTGTTCTCTATCCTCAGAAAAATGAATGCCACACTGCTGGAAATTTCTATAAAAAGTAGAAGGGATGATTTTCTTATCTTCTTATATCTGCTTTGATCACAAAATTTTTCACAATGTCTTCTGTATTTCATTATACTGTGATTTTTGTAATTAATATGTTTTTACTGATAGTCTGCTTAGCGATCCACATATGTGCTTTAGTGTTATTGGCATTCATGAATTTTTAAATACATAATAATTCCTGAATCGTATCACTCATTAGTTTGTCTTTCTTAGGGTTGGAACTTTCTCTTTCCCTCCCTCCTTCCTTCCCTTCCCTTCTCATCCTCTTCCTAAATATACTATTCCAGTAAATCATGGTCTATGTTTAGAAACAAATTAACAAATGGACAAACAAGTAAATGAATAAAGGAAGGAGCGAAAAAAGAAAAGTTTTAAGAAATCAAAGCTTAACATTTGGTAGTGTGTACTTAATGTAGAGGATTTTTTTTTCTAAGTAATCGCTAATTCCTATCAATGAATGTATTTAATTCTCCATGAATATGATATTACTTTCATTTTTTGCCAAATGAAATTGAAAGACAAGCTTAGAAGAGAAATGTTAGCGAACTACTAGTTAAAATATAATGAAGCAATACATTACATTTTAGACCTTAGTTACACTTTCTGTTTCTCACACCAAAGAAACAATGTAGTATTTAAACATGTGTGTCCGATTTACTTCACTTAAGAGTGTGGTCTCAAGATGCACTCATTTACATAGAAATATCTCGAATTTGTTGAAATGGGAAGGGGAAAAGGGGGGCGGTGGAAGGACAAGAGAAAAAAGAATAAAAGTGAAAAAATGGAAACAAAGCTTTTGTAAATAAGGAGAGAGGAGGGGCTGAAGGGAAGGGAGGGGAATGGGAAAAAAAGCAGCAGCAAGATATTTCATGTACAGGCACAGATACCCTATGATGAGTGTTATCACTATGTATATCTAAAATGCACCATTAAAATGAAAAAAAAAAAAAAAGTTAATAAAAGAAAAGAAAAAGAAAGAGGCTTGTAGGTCCCTTGCTTACCTTGCTGCCTTCTGCCCTTCTGTCATGCCACTCTGCCTTGGAGCTAGTTGATTATGGACTGAAACCTCTACAAACTGTGAGCTGAATAAACTTTTTCTCCTTTAACTTTGGGTGTCAGGTATTTTGTCTCAGTGACAATGTACATAACTAAGACACCTCAGGCACGTAAATCGCAAAAGTCTATGATTATAGAAATGTATTGGAAAGTACAGTACCCATAAACCAAAACATGGAAACATCACTACACAAAAGAATTATTTTTTTTTTAAACAAGATGTGAGAAAAGGGGGAGGACACTATTTTCCAAAATATTAAATATTTCTTTTCATTTCAATGAAAACTCTCATATTACAATTCCTTGTAATTTTCAGGTTCTTTTTTAAGGAAAAAACATTTAAACAAAACAAAACACAGATGCATATGTAATGAAGCAAACCTTAAATAACCACAATTTTAATATCGAATAGAGTGTACTATTCAAGAAACTGTGGAATTCAAAGAGAAAAATCATGGTTATTTCAACACAGTGCAATTTATTTTCATTTACTAACTAACTCTGAAATGAATGAGGTTATTTAACTAGTAATAACAATATCAATAAACATAATCATAATAAACATGATGTAACTTGGTATACATGGATACAATGCTTCATCAATAATGCAATCAGAATTCTTTAATGATGCCTATAATTATGATTAAATCAATGTCTTTCCATTTTATAATATTCCATCTAAAGTGTCATTTAATATCTAATATTTTTAAACATTGTCATTCTTGTTCACATTGATAGGCGAAATTACTTTTACAGAAATATTTATGCAGAAGAGAAAAATACAATTGAATACTGGAAAATTAAAATCTACCATAAGTTTAACAAATTAAAAAGAGGCAAAAGTGAAATAAGAAAATTTGAAAATAACAAGCCCGGGACAAAATGAGCAAAACCTGAAAACAATGAGGTGTAAAAGTTAACATATATGTAATAATGCTATTTATGGTATAAATTTAAATAAAATTAGAAATAAATATCAGGTAGGAGAACAGGAGAACATCTAGATTTGGACATTTCTTATTATTCTTAGGTCTTAAATAATAGATTAATAAAACAATACAAGTGTCACTTTGTTTTTTTATATTATATATAAACATAAAATGAAATCTCAAGTGAATATAAATGTAAAATGATATTAGTAAATGTAAAGTTCAAAAGTTATACTACCAAGTATGCTGTATTCTAATAATTCAAGTTTGGGTAATAGACTTAGAAACATCACATCTCAAAATTTAAACTATGAATAAATAAGAAAAATATATTGTACTTCTTTAACATATTAGAATATCAATGTGAAATGTGTTTATTTAACATTGGAGGCTATCTTACTTATTTCATAGTTCTGTCAATCTGTCGAACTTATGAAGTGTACAAAATTATATGTTTTTAGATAGCTGAGTTCATCATTATTTGCCTGTGTATACAAATTCACACAGTGCGTGTGTTTGTGTGTGTTCATTGGATGTTCACTGGATGCTTATTGGGTACCCTATTCTAATATTCTAATATTCTTAGTCTTTACACTTATGGACTTCAGTGCAAGGAAAACAAAACAAAACAAAACAAAACAAAACAAAAAACTAAATATATGTTCCCTGACATAAAGGGAAAACTATTGATGGAATCAGGCTGAACAACCAGAATCTTTTTTTTTCCCCCAAGAATCATACCTTTATTTTAAAAAGAATACAAACATCATTCTTTCTCTTTATTATAGAAAATACTGATTAATAGATTTTACCTTTTAAATGTATTTTTTTATTATTATTTTTACCAAGAACGTGTATTGGTACATTGTATACATAATGATCATAATCAACATGGTTATTTTGTACCTGTACATGATATATCTTGGTCCCCTCCCTTCCATTTACCCACTCATCCCTATTTGCAACAAGTTTCTTTACATTTTTCCATTTTTTCCCTTTCATTTTACTTTTATTTTAACCATCCTTCTTTATCCCCCTTTTCCCTATCTAGTTCACCTCTCTTTGAATACTATTTTTTTTTGCATAATATCTATTATACCCCTTTGTCTTTATTTACACTATGGTTTCTCATATCAGAGAAACAATTTGATGTCTACTGATAAGTGCCTGATTTATTTCACTTGAGAGTATATTCTCAAGGACCTACAAATGTCTCTAGTTTGTCCTTTTTTTGGCAGTGTAGTACTCCATTGTGTAGAAAAACCACATCTTCTTTAGCCATTCATTAGTTGTTGGGCATTTAGGTTGCTTCCAAGACTTACCTACTACAAATTGTGTTGCTGTGGACATGGTTGTACATATATCACTGTGGTATGATGATTTTAATTCTCTGGGGAAGATACCAAGCAGAAGAATAGCTGGGTCAAATGGAACGTCTAGTTGTAGTTTTCTGAGGAATCCCCACACTGATTTCCACAGTGGTTGGACCAGTCTACATTCCCACCAACAGTGGAGGAGGGTTCCTTTTTCCCCGCAGCCCCGCCAGCACTTGTTATTGGTTGATTTCTTGATAATAGCTATTCTTTCTGGAGTGAGATGGTATGCTAGTGTTGTTTTGTTCTGCATCTCTCGAATGACCAATGATGTTGAACATTTTTTCATATATTTATTTGCTATTTTTATTTCTTCATCTGAGAAATGTTTATTCATTTCAGTTGCCCATTTTTGTATTGGGTCTTTAAATTTGGGGGATTTTTTTTTTTTTGAGTTCTTTATATATTCTAGATGTCATACTAAGCTAAAATCCAAGTGGATCAAAGATCTAAACATTAAAACAGAAACAATAAATCTCCTGGAGAATAAAATAGGAAGAAGTCTCGAAGACATAGAGGTTGGAAAAAAAATTATGAACAGAACCCAGACTGCACGGGAAACAATGCAAAGAATCAATGCTTGGGACCGCATCCTATTAAGAAGATTTGCACAGCAAAATAAATTACTAATAGAGTGGGATGAAAAACCACAGACAGGGGAAAACATTTTTGCCAGCTTTCCTTCTGACAAAGGTTTTAAAAGATTCTTGAGGAATATAGTTATGTTATTTGACTCTTTAATTTTAAATGTTTCAAAAATTACTCACCTTTCTATTTATATTTTTCAAAAATCTATTGAGAAATATGTGATTAATTAAGGACTAAAAAACCAAAATATTACAAGAAAAGAAAGAAATGGAGGATTAAATAAAAATAATAACCTCATTGGTTCCATGATCATTTCTGGACTCTAGTACTCTATGATCATTCAAGTCCTCAAAATGAGTAGCTACTTTTAAGCTACTTTGATAATTAGTAATAGCTATTTACTATTTCATCATTCTCAGGAATATATATTAGATTCCGTTACTTGTAAATGAACAAGAATTATCATTCCCAAATTTTGGTATAGAAGAAATGAAATAGTCTGAATTCACAGAAAATAAAAATGTGATCAAAGGTATTTGGGAATCAGGTGCAATATCTACAGCAATATGACATATAAACTCAAAACCAAATCAAGTTGATAAATAAAAAGCACTTGGGTAAGAGAATTATGTTAAATATTCAGAATAATTGCCTGGGGAGTGAGTAATGTTCAACTAAATGAAAGATAGTCAATCTGGCTAAATGTTAATAAGCAAGAGACAAAGACTAACGGTTAACACACTACATACTACACACTTTCAAAATATGAACTCATTTAATCCTGTACATATTCTTTGAGGCAGGTATAAGCATTATGTACATTTCATTGATGAGGTGATTGTGTAATAGTTTAGTATAATAATACATACATGATTATACTGTTTATAATTGTTGGACATCAGATTTTATATCAGGGAGTCTGCACATGAAACCACAGCTTTGAATCTTTTTCAATGCACACAACTGCCTGATAGACGCTGGCCAAATCACCTAGAAAATTAGAGATTATTTTAGTCTGATTTTCACTGATGTGACAAAATACCTGAGATAAATAATTTAAAGGAGGGAAAGTCTGTTGAGCTCATGATTTAAGTGCTTTCAGCCTACATTCATTGGGTTCTGCTGCTTCGGGGCTTGTGGCAAAGCGTCCTGGCAAGGAACATGTGGAGGTTCAGAGGCTTAAATCACATCAGACAGGAGTCACAAAAGAGGGCAGGGACCGGGGAAAAGACACAGCCCCTAAGATGATATCCCCCAAGGACTCGCACCCTTCATCTAAGGACCAGCTGCTAAATTTCCATTACCTCTCTGTAATACCACCAAATCATGAATCCAGCAGTGGACTAATTCACTGAGGAGTTTGGGGTCCTCATAATGCAATCACTGACCCAAAGAGCCTCCTTTCAGCAGTGCCACACTGGGAACCAACCCTCCACACATGAGTCTTTGGGGGACACTTTATATCTAAATAGTACAGGAATAAAAAGATCACAATATAAATTGATACACAAATGACAGGAGCATTTCAAGTCACAGTGTGACATAAAGTTACTTAGCTTTTATATGGACTCACAGGTTGTGTACACAAATTTAGGAAATTTACTGATTATTATGAAAACAAATGGAAATAGAATACAAAGACGGGTGCAATAGAGAGAAATGGAACAAGACAAACTAGGGCTTTTCAATGAGGAACTTTTGAAAGTACAAGGTGAAGGATATCAGGGCAGAATTTCGAGTTAGAATTCAAAAGGAAGAACACATGCCCGTTTTGAGCCCTCAGTGTGTCGATTTCTGCTTGTGCTAATTGCGGTGCTTCGGGCAGTTAGCTAAACTGTTGTACGGCTTTGTTTCTGGTTTTGTGAAATGAGAAGCGGAACTGCTCCCGTGTTTCGTAATTCAAAGTGCACTACTGAAGGCAAACTGGTTGAATTCCACTGCAGATTTAAAGAAAGTATTGAAGGAGTGGAGAAAACAGGCTGGGATCGCTGAATTCATAAAGGAAAATAAGAGAAATGAGTGATAGAATTTTTTTGCCTTATTAGCCTTGAGAAACATTAGAATAGGTGCTGTGTAGAGTTTCTAGTTTTAAAAATCTATTATTCTGTAATGAAAGTTTATATAAAGAATAAACTTTTAAAATATTTTACGTAAGAAATAGTTTTTTCTGATAGCTCAAAAAAACTAAGAAGAAAAATGATGCTTACATGAAAAGCAAAACAAATAGAATCGGTTAAAATAACTCTAGGGCACCTCTGGGGCACACAGTATTGAACCCAACATTGTTCCCTGTCAAAATGGGTGCCAGGGAGAGCAGCTATAAGAACTGTAAAAAACTCTCACTTACATTAATCTAAAATGGCACTGATGTTATTGCTGAAACTCTGCTACCTCATATGGGGCTATATGACCTTGAGAGGAAAAAGTAGAGTTTTTGCAAAGGAGAAAAATATGAATGATGAATTTTCAAAAGTGAATTAATAAACTTTCCTGAATTAGAATTTTTAAAAATGTTGGTACATATAAATGTAAATATAATAAATGTAGAAAATGAATAAAACTCTTCCCTATGCCATTAATATATGGACATATGAAATTTATAGAGAATGCTACTTCCCTAGCTTATAAATCAAAAATTTACTGTCAGTGAAAAATGTGTATTAATCAAGTTATATCTCAACATCTTTACAGTTTAAAATAATTAAAAACATATTTATGTTATATTTCTACGAATTTATACAAGATTAATAAATTATTAAAATATTTATAGCAATGATTTTAAAACAATGTAGAGTCTGCAGGTAAACCTTATTATGTTAAGGATTATATTATGAATATTCTTTGTTGGTATGTCATAGATCAGGAATTTCCAATGATAGAAGTAGTTTTAACCTCAAAAACGCACATGTAATTCAGAATTGAGGCAGAAATGCTAATCCTTCTTAATGAAAATCATTAAGAAAGTCAAGTGCTATTTTTCATCTCTAGCATCATTGTGAATGTGAAACTGAATTCTGCCCTTTAGGCATTTCTCCTCACCCTGAATTCTACACAGTCACTGAATCGACTTCTGTATTTTCTTTGGACTTTCCGAACTTGTTCTGGTTCTCTGTATTTTTCCGGGATTCTTCCAGTTGCCTTTTCTACCGTGCATCCCATGAGCACACTGCCACAAATCCTGTTGTTTGCATCTCCAGTCTGAGATCTGGAAACCTAAATTCGGTTTCTGGTGATTTATCAATGTACTCTGAGCCAATACATTTTGATGATATTATGTTTATCAGAGATATGTGTTCTGTGTATTTTCTTAGATTGTAAAATGACTATGCTTTGAAATATATGAGACAGGAAATTTAAGTGTCTGAATTTATAATAAACTTTGAATTTATGATGAAATGTATTTGAGCGACAAATGTTACAAACCTCAGTAAGTGGGCCCATGACCCTGAATCCAGACGCACAGAAGCGAGTGGTTCTGTGAACTGCAGATGTTTCACACCAACCACTTGATTAATATCTTTTGGGATTACCAAAGGAAACATGAGGAATAAGAAACAATAAAAAACACAAAGGAATGTGGGAGCGGAGGGAGGAAGATATGAACACAATTAAGCCTGACCTTTGAATTTGAATTTGTTTAGCTGCAATGTCTATCTACCTCCATCTATCAATTTCTTTCTTTATATTTACTTTAATGATACAAGAGGTTGCTCTTGTATCTAAACTTCAAATTCACCATATGTGTATATATCATATATTTCCATTAGTGCAATGAGTATGTTTTTTTAAACAAGACTATTCACTGAAGGACATTTAAAAAGTGGAACAATGTCAAAGTTCTTTGTTTAGCAATTTATTCAAGTATTCTGAGAATTTAATTTCTTAATCTGACTCTTGCAAAAAACCTGCTCCGAAATTTTTAGATTTTAAAAAAATAATTGAGAGGCAGAAATATTATGTGAAAATTTTATGCTGCTTCAGGCAATTAATACAAAAACAAAAGGCTGTATTTTGAAATGTGCCGTGTGCCTCCACAATGTGTACTGTGTGAAAGTGTGTGTATTGTCTAGAATGAACTCAACTGATGTTACCATGTTAACTCAAGTATCTACAACTGACAGTGCACCTGCAGGCATTTTGAAAACCCTCAACGAACTGCAGACAGCTGACAGGAAAAGAATGATGAATTAACACACTCACAAGCAAGGATAATAGAGAAGAGAGACTGCTAAGAAAGTTTGGAAAGTTGATTTGTAAATACAATTGGTCTGTTAATTTTCATAGACATCTTAACCTAGAAAATTTTGGAGAAATTACTTTCTTTCTTTCATGTTTCTCAATCTACTAATATTGCTTTCAACAATGACAAAACCATTCATTGATTAACATACCTATGGAATATACAGGTTTTATTAATAATATTTTGTTATGGACATTAAATAAATGAATATTCTAAATAGCAAATGTATTGATATTTTGAATATAAATAATTTACAAATGTGCATGTAAATAGTATAAACCACGTTTATGATGTCCTTATTTGGTAGCACTGTATTTTTAGGTCGTATCCATTAGACTAAATGAACCTACCATTAAAAACCCACCCAGGTGCTGGGGACTTAGCTCAGTGGTTGCAGTGCTTGCCTGTCAAGTACAAGGCCTTGAGTTTGATCTCCAGTGCCAAAAATAACTACCTAACTAACTAAATAAATAAATAAATAAAACATTTTAAAAAATAAAATTTAAAATGAGTAGTGTTCAGTCATATTGAGTGCAATTTGTTGTTAGCAGATCTTCTCAAAATGATTCGTATTGTTTTTCTACTATTTTGTTATGACTGTTACACATCAAAGAAAAAACAAGATTGGTCTTTGGTCCAGAAGCGAATAAACTAATTTTTCTGAAATTTTAGTGTATAATTAATGCTTCTGTAATGTGAGAATAAATCAAAATTACTACATGAGCTAAATTAAAATCAAAGTTATACTTATGAACCCTTGAAAACATCTTGATATATACTTATGTCTACACTGCTTCAAATTGTCTCTTCATAAATATATTATTCTTTTTAAAACATAGATATCTATTTTTGACTCACTCTTGCATTTAATTAATATGCCACTATGTTTAATAATGCATTATGTATTTGGTTATCCATTTCTACTATTGTATTACTTACAAAGACATTTTGTTTCTATACCTTCATGTTCCTGCTCCAAAGGAATATATAATTCATCGTAGTCTGAATATTGTGTAAATTTGTCCACCTTGCTGTGCTTATTGCACATGAGCAATGAATGTGCTTCATTAAAATTGAGGTGAGTTCAGTTACTGAGAAAAATTTGATAGCTTGCACCTAACCTATAAGTATGTTAGAGGCTTGGAAACATAATAATTATGTTGAAATAGTCACTTAAAAAGTAAGTAATAACATTG